>VMRN01000014.1:4079924-4095999 GCA_010277015.1 Poeciliopsis turrubarensis | reverse complement strand
TAATAATAATAATAATAATAATAATAATTCAAAATGCTAAAATTCTGGCAGCTTTTAACACCTGTTATTCTGATGTCCACCGATCTCAACCCTACCATTTTTCCAACCCTCTGCATCACCTGACTACTTCAAATTAGGAATCCATGTGTAGGTGTGTGCCACTTTTCTCCACCTAATTATTGTGAGGCTAATGAAGCATATGTCAGGGACAGAATGGAATTTAAAATATTCATGTAGCAGCTACAGTCCAATTTTCTCTCCTGCTTTTGGTCTGGACAAAAACAAAACAAAAAAATGATAATCAGCCAAAAGGAATATTTGGACGGAGAATGAATTGATTTATCCAAATTTGAGAATCAACAGGTGTTTTGTATTAGTATAGGAGACGAAAAGAAAGAAATTTTATTTTCCTGCAAGTGTTTGTTTATGCTAGTGTTTGTTTATGCTAACAAACACTTGTCACCACCTTAGATGGTATGTGATCTTCCATGATAAAAAAAGTTTTCTTTTTAAAGGGTGACACTCAAAAGGTCAGTTTTTTTTATTAGTTTTACAGATATAAATCCTGAAAGCAATAGGTAGTCTAACTGTGAGTTATTTCTGTCTCACATTTCAAGATTTTCATTCTTTCTGTTGCTAAAATATGGTGACAAGTGGTCTTTATGTCTCCTTTTTAAGATTTGTGGTAGTTTCTGGTTTCTCTAGCGTTTGGAGTGACTTGCAATAAGTTAGAAAATGTAACTGAAATAAAAGAAACATAGGTTATAGTTTCACTGCTGAAAATAAGTCAGATAGTGGAGATAAGTGGCTATTGAGCACCTTCTTGTTGTATAACATTTCCAACGAGAAAGAGAAGGAGCCTCAAAGCATCACCGAATGTAATTTATACAAGTGGCACAGATTTGCACCACAAAGTAAAATCAACAGGCCAGGTAAAAAAGAGGCTCGAGGAAATGCAGTTCAGATGGGAAATGCATGTAGTGATGCTCCCAACTATTAAAAGAGTGAAGAAACAAGATAAAGAAAACATCGGGCCAAAGTGAAACATCAGAAGCGTAAGAGGCATGCTGATATAACATCAAAATGAAAGGGAGGAAGCGAAGACAGGGTTGTCAAATAGGGAAAAAAAACTAAATAAAGGCAACAGCTCAAAGGAAGAGTAAGCCACATGAAGACTGACGCATGATGAGAACAGGAAAGGTAGGAGAGAGTGGGTGTTCAGAGAGATGACACTTCATACGAACTAGTTGTAAAATGCAATAAACTCTCTGTAAGTCTCAGCATAAGGACTTCCCAGGCAACACAAAAGGCCATGGTCATTCATCTCACTAAAAGCAGAAGCTGCTGAATGGAGCTCAAGTGGTGAAAAGTGTTTGTCACAATAAACTCCTGATTACTTCAGAACCCCCTTCACCATAAAGCCAAAATACTTATTTAATTAAGCAGCTATCTGCTCTTTTTTTATTTTTCCAATTGCTTTGTGTCATTAAAAGGGTGCGCTAACACCAAAGGTGTTCAGAGAAATCCAATTTAAGGGCAGCAAAAAATTAGTAAGTCCTTGATCATGTAAAAAAGACATTTGTGTTTTTTTGGAAATTATCCAACATGGATAATTTCTCAGTCCTGCCTTCAGGTGATTACCTTCCTATAAAGAAATCGCTCATGCCAGTTTGCACCCACCTGTACCCTCCTTTTTCTATCATCACTCTTCTCAATTGCATCTAGCTCTCACGGTGCACTTACTGTATACTGATGTGATTGTATTAAGCCGCAGAGAGAGAGAGAGAGAGAGAGAGAGAAGACAGCCCTCGTGGCCAAGATGATGTACAGAACAGAATGTGCAGAAGAGAGACGCGAAGGAGAGCAAGTAGGAGTTGGAGTGAGAGGGGAGGCATCCATTATTGTAATCCTAATACCTTGTCTGAAAAGGTGGCACTTAAAGTTAAGGAGAGGAGACAGACGGATGGAAGAGGGAGCGAGAAGAGAAAATGAGCGGAGGCTGTTTCTAAATCCAAAGCGCAACTTAATTTTTCAAGCATTATTGTTCTCTGGTAGAGCATCCGCACAATAACCAAAGACATTTCAGAGGTACATTAGCATCCCTGTAGTGCATTTGTAATATTCTCTAGATATCCCAAGACGTGCGTTTCAGATGGTACCAATTAACGAGACCAGTCAAGCTCGACAGCAATCACAGCTTTTAACATTATTTATCTCTCACATTTAGAAACACGCAGCACATGAATCAGGGGTGCTAATTTCACAAACAGCTTTCAACAAACGCAGTTTGTTTTTGTCATGCAGTGAATACAATAAACCCACGATAACAGAAGCAATATGTTGCTGAAGTCTATGCAAACAATGAGGGTTATCTTTCAAAAGTGGAGGCGGAGGACAGGGAATACCCTAAAGGAATAACATCTAATGCAGTCAGACTGCTCTGGCCAATTAGTCAGGACTAGCATAGCCAGAGATGATGTCAGCCATCATTACTCACTGCTTAATGTTATAAAGCAGGAGAGAAACGAGAGAAAACAAAGAGGAATGCAGCAGAAGTTAGGTTGTATGTAATGATAGGAAGCCAAAGGAAGACGAGAAGGCTTGCGCTAATAATAGACATTTTATTAGTAATTTCCCTAAGCAATTTATCCATTCCTAAATACAAACGTTAGAATAAATCCAAAGCTCTCTGGACGGAGAGCATCTGTTAACATCAATTTTTAAGTCTTCCCACTGATTTTCCAATTAGTACGAGTCTCAGTCTAACGTCTTCTGCAGCCTCTAAAGCAAAACTCACACTGTGTGATTATCGGCCATCTTAGCCAAAATCTTTTGTTGTAAAACGATTCTGAGAAAAGAAATCTATGGTCTCGAGTTTGAATTGCTGGTCAGTGATCATTCAGTTTGACAGATGCACTGAAAGACCAACGACAACCCAAGGGAAATATTAAGACGTGTCAGATAGTTTCTGCCATCATTTTGTTCTCTTCGCCCGTTCCGGAGAGCTTCCACAGCTGTCTCCTCCCTTTCTTCACAGACTCTTTTAACCACACTCATCACTCCTCAACCATTTATTGTTGGACATATTGTAGCAACATGTTCTGCCGTGTTACATCTAGCACTGTGCAGTTCGCTATTAAGATTTCACAATGTTGAGCTTGCACAGTGTGACAAGATCAGGTCCTATATGATTTTGGAAACTGCATGATGTGTGCTAGGCTTCCCAGGATTCCACTGCAAAAAACTGAAGCTAACATTTGTCATTATGAGTATAGTGTAGTCAGGGCAAGACTGTCAAAATAGTCAATATCTCAACAAAATGTAATTTTTTCCAAAATGCTGACTTTTGCCAAAATCTACATAAGCATTTACGTTTGAGCAACTAAAACGTTCAGTAAAGTTCCTGTGAGTGTCACATACAGGCATGGGTCAGCCAAGAGACGATGTTCTGTCAGTCTGCGATCCCTATCGAGAGGAACTTCCACAACCTGCTACAACGTTTCGAACCTCGCAACACTCCGTTTTAATCACACAACTCTCTGTTCTACTGCGGTGTCACAAGAAAATGTTGATCAACGGACGGCTACTGAATAGTAAAAGGATGAAACAAGCCAGTGCAAGCAACCCTGATCAAGAAACCAGTCATTAAACTTACCACTAGACTGGATACATTTTTATGGATCAGATCATTCTTTACATGGTATAAAAGTAAGACAATTTCCCTCCACACATTTCATTTTTAAAACTCTGTTTCCTTCCCTCTTCACAGTTAAGCACACAGTTTGAGGCTGTTAAGAAAAGGTCTGAAAACTCACGCCAAGCAATGAAGACACTTTGCGACGCTCACAATGGAACAATGCAAACATCAGAAACTGGATCTGCTTCCACCCTTCATTCGCTCACACACTCAGAATCTGTTAGCAAACGTCTGGTTCATTAACAATGACCTACAGCCACAAGTTTTTCCACACCGAAGGCAGAACTCCAGTCAATATCCCACCGCTACTGAATGATTCTGTACCTTATGTTTGTGTCGCTCAGTGAGATAAGCTCAGCATACAGACACAAATGCAAACAATGAGTCCTGAAATGAGTGTTTACTAATTTGAACAAAACTTAACAAGCGGGGAGAGATTACCTTTTCCCCGACAGCCTGGATTTTTATAACCTTAGTTGTGCTTCTTAGTTCCAGAATATCACTGAACTAAGAAGCTCATATTTCAAAATCCTCACTGTTTCCTGCTACTTTTAAGGACACGTGACATGGACAACGAGTAACTGTTTCATTCACTCTTCTCCTCTGCCCTTCTTTTATCTCTGCCCACTCTTTTTTTTCTCTTCACAACCAGAAGAGTGATTGAACTCTCACACACCAGATAAGGTAATTAACAAACTCTACAGTGTGCAGAGTCAGCCCAAGTGTGTTTGTGCCAGACAGCAGCATTGCAAGGAGCTGTGGTGTGACAATTAATGAGGAAAATAAAGTCTTCAATTTTTGTTTCTTTCTTTAATTTTCTCATCAATCACAAAGTTATTGCCAAAAAGTAACTAAGAAACATATTTATTCAGCTTGATGGAAA
Organism: Poeciliopsis turrubarensis; assembly: GCA_010277015.1. Lineage (NCBI taxonomy): Eukaryota > Metazoa > Chordata > Actinopteri > Cyprinodontiformes > Poeciliidae > Poeciliopsis > Poeciliopsis turrubarensis. Next base: position 4,091,419 of record VMRN01000014.1, on the reverse strand, counting down.
GTATTAGCTTTAGTGAGTGTTTCCTCAAATATTAGGCAAATAGCTCTATTTAAGAGCTAAAATCAAATCCACACTTGCAAGGTAGAGGAGTACAGTAACACACTAGTTCAAAAGAAGAAGAACCTCAATAGACGCTGCTTTATTTTTACAACTTTTAAACCAGACTTGTAATATTAGATGCCCTCTTCTTTGTCCTCTCTCTTTCGCTGTCTGTAATTCCACTTTCATTTGTCTCGGCATCACGTGTAAATGAATGTGTGTGTTTTCCTTCTTGCCCTCCAAACACAGTTCAATCCTACTACGAGAGACCAGAGGCCCAGATCAAATAAAGCCAAGTAAAGCTATTACAAGAAAATAGAGAAGGGAAACTCCACGCTCTCACACACTGAGACTATTTACCCCGATTGTTTTAACCCCTCGAAGCAGCAATATGCCCCAAATGTACTGCAACTACACCTTCTGTGGAAGCAGTAAAATGTGTTAAGTACAAGACTTTCTTTTAATTATTTGGTGATAAGAAAGCACCCAATGCTTTCTTAAAATAGTTCTAGCAATAAGCTCACTAAACTTATTAAATCACAAATTTGACTGATGTCAATAAAAACTGGAATAATGAACATTTGTCTATGAACTAAACAATCCAGGATTGGTGAACACTTGAAGGCATCAGAGATGCTTTTTTAGCAGAAAGCAGCTCTCAGTTAATTAGTAATTTGACATCTTTGGCATCACAGTGAGCCGCCACTGCAGGCTACACTGAAATGGATGAGAGGATATTTCAGTAACAAATGAAAAAAAAAAAATCTATCCCTGAGAGTTAATTGAATTTGTAAAGCACTGTCAGGATTTCCCTGCAAGGTTTACTCTTCCTCTTGGCATAAAAATTATCTCTCGCATCCTAATCACTGATAAAGAAATCAAAGCCATGCAGAGTTTTTTTTTTTTTTTTTTCAAACAAGATGTCAGGAAGTAATTTTTACATCTGAATTTAAATTTACAGCCAGTGAAGGTTAAAAGTGTGTCACTGGGATGCTTTCAGTAAACAGAGTGCATATCTTTATGTTTGATCTGCAGTCACATCTAAGTAGACTGGGGAGACAGACACAACCTGGAATTCACAGCAAGAAGAGACGACATAGATTCATTTTTTAAATATATATAATTATTGAACCTGTTGTCGAGGTCTATAATTTGTATAGAAATAAACAAATGCTGTTTATTTTCAATGTTTGTGAATTAGCAGTTGCTTTAAATTTACGCTTCATCTTTATTTTTTCTTTGCACCATGGAAATAAAAGCAGGCACTTGTTCAATACACCCTCAGAAAAATTTTTTTTTTTAAATTTAATATTAAAGTAGAAAATACATTGTGTGACACATTACATTAATGAAAGGGGGGAAATCATGGAAAGAAAAAAGAGATTGTAATGAAAACTGCCAATGACATTATAATGCATTACTATTGCTGTCTATTTCAGTGAATTTTGAGTCTTTCTTTATCAGGTAAATATGATGTAATTTATGAAGTTTGTAATGAACACCAATAATCTAACAACTCAACTGGAAAACTATTTTGATCAGGGAAGAAAGGCATGTTGAGGGTTTCACCCTTTTTTATGACTGAGCACAGACCTGAAAATATCAGACAATTTGACCAAAATCTGACAATCTAAATCCAAGAATTCGAAATTATATTAAAAAAAAAAATGTAAATGAATATCATGCCACTGATAAATAATGGCAAGTGAACTAACTTTACCATGAAAAAAGCACCACATTTGAACAGACCTTTCTAGGGAAGTCACAAATGTTATAAATGTTGTTAGGAGATTGCACTCTAATAATGTAAGACATTAGGCTTTCTAGTCCACCCATTAGTGTAAATAAAACAAACAGGTATTAAATTAAAGGGTAAATATTAAGTCTTGTAAAATGTTAGACAAGTACATTTTAAAACTGGATTGTAGCAGTTTCATAGGCACTAACAAGGGAAAAATATTCCCTTTTTTGTCGGTTTAGGTTCAAAGATGGGTGTTGAAATTAACCTGAAGCTTGTCAAGTCCAGGTTGAGTCTAAAATTATTTCATAAAAGTTATATTCCAATAAATGTGACCAGTGTTGGACTAGGGCATTTTCCTTCTGAAAAATGCAACAGACATCAGAATATAAAATTGTTGTAGGGTACAACAGCACAACTTGAGAAATCACATCTCCTACATTTGCACAGATATTTGAGTAGTTCTGGTTGGATTTTTCTGTTACTTTGCAGCAGATTGCTCACTGCAAGGTGCGTGTTTTTGAGCATAGTGTGAGCAGCATGTCTGAAGTGGCAGCAGCTCCACTGCTCCATCTGTGTCTGCACAGGCGGTGTTCAGATCTGGTATCGAACTGGAAGGTACCTGCATTTTAAAAGCACCAAATTTGCAACAAAAAAAAAAAACAAAAAAAAAATACTAATTTCATGCTGTAGAATTTTTTAGAGGGCAAATCATACTGATCAACACATACGATAGCAACTCATTTCAATAGATTTAAGCTTCAGATTATAGTTCTGGCTCGATGTTTTCGGCTTGATGTAAACTGGGCAAACTGCTCTCAAAGCCATGAATTGACGACTGATGTCGCTGACTGAGCTTTTAGACTGCCATCAGCTCATTTCTGATGCTGAGAGAAAAGCAACTGTCAACTGAATAAAAAGCCAGCAAAAAGAATAAATCATGAGGGAGAAAAATGTCTAATATCGCTGAGGCTCACCTTACAAAATTTTGCTTTGTCTTAACGGCATCGAACATTTCCACTCATGCTTTCTGTATGCAGATTTATCCCATTACTTCTCATCTCCTTTTTTTTTTGCATTTCTGCAAATATTTCTGTACTTCAAAACATATTTGGAGAATTATTCAGCAAGTCCCCCAGCATGATGAAGTGGATTACAGCTAAATTTACTGATGCCGCCCTTCTAAATCACTGGTGGCCTATAAACGAAAAAGGCATAAAATTGAATATTTGGTTGTTAAAGTTGAACATATATATTGAACTTATATTAATAAGTTGAAAGAAATAATGCATACACAGATGTTATTGTCATAAACAGTGTTGTGCACGAGTGCTCTCAGACGTTGTACTACCTTTTAGCATATTCTTTTAACCCTGCTGCTTTGGAAGTCTGACTTAGACGGAGCAGAGTTCTTCTTGTACACAATGAGCTGCAGATATGTGAAAAATATTAGGTGCATCAATGTGGAAGAGACAGTCATTTTCCTGTGAAGACCGCAGTGTGTGACCGCAGTGTGTGACCGCAGTGTGTGACCGCTGTGTGTGTGCGAAGATTTAGGCAGTTGCACCCATGTGTCAATCTTTGGGGGAAACCGAAAGCTCTTTCATTAACATCATAATTTATAAGTCATGCAGAGTTTTTATTCCAACTATCATAAAGGTAAGCATAACCAGGATAAGAGCAAAGATATTGACTCCGAAATACATGAGTGACCACTTGACCAGCATGAACAGAATTAGAAATTAAAAGAGGAACATCCAATCTTTAAAAGCAGCATGTGTTTTATCAAAAATAAAGAATAAAAATGCATATTAGCTTTGATCATTGACAGTAAAAGCAGGATGACAAATAAAAATGTAAAAGTAAAAGCAGCTTCAATGTCAGTCAGGTCAAATTAAACTAAAAAGTACAAGAGCAAATAGAGGAGGAGACAATTAAACACATAAACTGGTAAAGCAAAGTGAGTTCTGTCATATATTGGCAGTTTTTTGGTATGTGTCGTCATACTTCATTTTATGTATACAAAAACAGTTTATGAAGAAATGAAAATCCGTCTTTGCCGTTAATTCAAAATGTTTATGTGGTGCAATATGACACGAAATGATCCAATTTTAACTGTGTGAAGTAAACCCAGAACTTGCTTTGGTTAGTAGTAAACGTTCAAGTTAATGTTTCCAAAAATTGACGCATAACCAATTTTTTTCCTTCCACATTTTTAACATGGATGTGACATGGATGAACACTTCCATGCACTTGGGCATTGTGTATGCCAGTTTTAAAAGAATTACCCTCCAGTGTTAGGGATTGAAATGGGGATAAATTCTAGGACCTTAACCATTGGGCTTATTCATCCCCGCCACAAGAACCGCAAGGCAATAAGAGGACAGAAGAAGTACGGATTGCTTTAGTGACTTCCCACACTAAGTGCCCCTTTATTAAATCTATTTGCATAAGAGAGTGTGCAGCCCAATATCCAACAGGTGAAAAAAGAGCAAAGCACTGAGAAGAGAGTTTCAAAAGGCACAGCGAAGATGACACAAAAACTAGGAAAACAGAAGGGAGTTACATAAATCAATAAAAAGTAGCAAACAGGAAATTTGGTTAAAGATAAGCATTCAAACATCTTTTTATAGATATTTCCAGTCAGTCAGGGATTGTTCAAATTAAGTCGAGACAGAAAATGTTGCACATTTGCCTTTGTAACCATGTATCCCGTCTAAATTTAGCCTAAACATTTGAACTTATGAACAGTATTTCATCCACATTTAAACACCAATCGACTTCTTTATGTAGACGACGTTTCACCTTTCACTTTTTAACCACGTTAGGATAAAAGGCAAACTCATCTGCTATTATTATTTTGCACAGAAATGAAGCCAAGAAATATAGTTCTATATTACGAACATAGGGAATATAAACATCATTTTCTGCGTAATAGGCATAACACTCATTTAAAACAATCCATAGTCGCCTTGCAATGACTACAAAAAAAAAAACACTTAAAGGCACTTAGTAGGCCACAAACTGAAACTACTGCTTTTACTCCTTATTCGAATCAATCACAGAAAATTCAAAGCCAAAGGCTTCTGGTTACCATGGCTACAAAATGGCCTGACAGAAAAATATTCCACTCTCCTGCCCACTTAAGATCAATCCCTTGACAGCTTCTGCATAACTGACAGATTTATTACCAGGCTAACTTCCCAACATCAGCACGTCTTCCTAGAGAGGACCATATGTCAGGGATCACTCTCAAGCAACAAATGAAAAAACTGTTACTCGCAAACACGCAACAGATAAACACAGCAGCTAATAATTTGACAACTCTAATTGCAAAAAGTGCCCCACTCGACTGTTACCTGAGCAGAGGAGTCAGAGCTACGTGGGCGGAGAAGGTGGAGCGTCCTGCTCAGCTGGGAGCTGACAACCGTCCAGAGCTTTACGTTGACTGATGTGAGGACTGAGTCTTTCCAGGAGTGGAGGAGACGCGTCTCAGATGTCTCAATGTCCTTTCATTTTCGTCTGTCCGCAGCTCCAGCCAACATTCCCTGCAGGAAAAACAAACATCAGCACATCTTTCAACTTTATTGGCCCAGTTTACCAAATGTTTTACAGTGGTTTTGCAAAAATCTACTAATGTGTTACAAGAAAGTATCCTTTATCATTAAAATGTTTTCACATTTTGTGTTGTTACTGCAGTGTATCATAGTGGGATTGTATGTGACAGATAATCTGTTTCAACTGTAACAAAAAAGAAAAACATTTAGGATGTATAAATACTTTAGCAAGGCAGAGTATTTTATTATGCTGCAGGGTTCTGTACCTTTTATACCTTTATTTGCATTCAGGGCAATTATCAGTTTAACCTTCAAACAAATGCTTAAAAAACTCTTCTCAAAACAAACTTTATAATCAAATAATATCACAAAGCTAAATGAGTGCATAACAGGGTGAAATAGTTTATCAAGACCATTAAACAAGAAACATAATGGAAACACATCTGCATATTCATATCTAAAACTTATCCCACACTTGGTTTTCTCAATCTTTAAAAACTCCTGACCTTTGTGAAAATCTGTTTACCTTGTCCTACACTATCTCTGTCACTGGTATTCCATTTTTCTGTTGCTCTCTTGCCCTCTCTGAGGAGTATTCAGAACAACACCCAAGCTATTTATACACTGACGCCCGATCAGCATGGCAACCAGGCTTTGTTTACCCACATGAGACACCGGTTTGAGGCTTCTGTCCTCCTTTTATCCCCCAAAAACATAGCTATTAAGGTTCATTTAGGCATGTTTCATGAGTTTGGCTCACTTTAACTAAACATCTCTAATTTCCCAGCAGATCTTCACGTTTCTGTGGAAATAAGTGAGCACATCTCCAAAATTCCTCACTGTGTTGCAAAAAGGTGGAGGGAGGATATTTGACTAAATTAAAGCTCTCAAGGACCTACTTACGCTACGTTTTCTATAGATAAAATAAATAAGATACCTCTTTAGCCTGTGATCACGCTATGCCGAGGCCACGAATTGAAAAGTTTAAGTTAAACGTGAGAAGCATCTAAAACATACAGGAGAGCAGCCTTCTAGGACTAGTCAATGCTGAGCTACATACAAATTTGGTGACATGTTTATAATGTCCTCTGAAAAAAGAAAAATCTTAATTTTCACTCTTTTTCTGAAGAAAACAGAAATCCAAACACTGATTGAAGGAAGACAGCAGACAAATGACACTTTAATTACATGCTGTACCTCTGGACTAAAGGTGTCAAGATGAAGTCCAACTCTGATGCTTCTTCAAATGTTGCACAGACAATTCAATGAACACAATCTTCAACATGTATTAATCACGCCATCATATTCCCCCTGCTGACGCTGGGCCAGCCTCCTATTGTGCCGAGAACTCAATCTCCAAAACCTAAGAAGCAGATGCACAGAAACTGCACGCAAAATGATGTGATGGCATGTATTAGTCATTGCGTGAGCTCAACTCTACATCCTGCATGCAAAGTGTTTAATGTTATGCATACGTACAGATAAAAGCACTTGGTACATAACACTATTCAGTGTTGTGTTGTTGTTTTCAGAACCACTTGAAGTGACGCAAACTCACCTCCGTTCGCATAGTACAGCTGAACATTAAGCTAAATACGCAAATCATAAAAGCAGTGCACTTCAAACTCATTCACATTTTTTTTTAACAGATTTGCATTTACTCTCACACATCAATCCACAATGTCCTACATTAACGGTGACTGAGAATTCAACTGCCAACTCCACTCCAAACTACAGAGTACATATCCATTACATGCAACACAATACAAAACCAAAACAATTTCAGCTAACTGTTTCTTCTTTGGACAATCCTCCTTTCAAAAGTCTAAATTTGGATTGGCTGTTCCACTGAGTGACAAGATTAGCTAATGCATTGTTGCTTACTACCAATGTAAGCAACATCAATTACTGTGAGTTCACTAAATCCACAACCTTTGATTCTTATTTTATAAGGTTTTCTGTTTTTTTATGACACAAAATCATGGAATAAAACTTATTAAATTTCATAGTAGTTTTCAAGTAAAACATGCATATGGCACAGAAAAATTCAGGTTTTTTGCTGTTCTGTTCTTAGAATGACACTGAAGGCACAGCAAGCTGATATTAGCTGATATATCAGTCTGCTCGGGTAGAGCAAGGCTCTGTACTGTTGGCAGTCCAAGTGTAGTTTCAAAAGTAAGATGGAACGTCTGAGCCCAAACGGATCGCACCACAATTTGAAACAAACGTTCACAAATGCAGACAAGCAACCTTTGCGTATAACATGAACACTTGGAAGGCCCATAGCCTTGCAGTTTGTTGAGTCGTGCGCGCAAAGCCAAAAAACGAATTCACAACAGAGAAATTTCAACCAAAGAGTTGTTCAAGTCGTGTGTAGTAACAATCCAGACAACATAACAACCATTAGTGACTCTAGCATCAGAAACCTATGTGTCCTTTGGAGAGAGAGCTTGATTGCTTACCTGCTTTAATCCGGCCACTATTGTATTGTGGAACTCGGGTTAACGTCTTTAGCATATATATTTTCAGAATTTTTGCAGACATTTTAAATATATTCATATTCTTTTATAGTAACCTGCTGGGTCATGTTAACAACTGTCTCCTCTGTTCCACTTTGGCTTACTGCTGCAAAATATAATACTGAGAGTGCAGACAGACAGATTCTGCATGAGGGTCAGATTTCAGCACCACGCTGGCACAACACAGCACGCTATTTTCAGATTTGTTTGAGTGAAGTTTTTGGGTAATTCTGAGTGACAGCAAGAGTAGCAGTAACATAATCTGGTTTGCACTGTGTTTTCATTGGCTTGGCAGGCTGTTTTATAGAGATTTAATTAGCATAGTGCCACAGAAACTATGAAATAACTCAACAACATTAAGTGTAAAGCACTCGCAAAACAGACCAATGAAAGGCTCCCAGTTTTCTGTTTGTGTGAAAGATGTTTTGTAAATATTATCTTAGGATTTCACTTGGAGAAAGACAAAAAAAAAAAACCAGTAAAAAAATAAAAATCCCTTTACATCAATATGCTATAACTGTGTGATTTTTTTCCCCCCTTTTTTATGGCTCAGTGTGATGATATCCTCCGTTAACCTGTATCTTGTCAGAAATCAATATCCATCCTGGCTGGAGTTGAGGGGTCAAATCAATACGGAGCAGAGCTTTCACCTGGTTTAACCCTGTCAGTCTGCTTCGCGGAAAACATTGGCCTAAATATTGTGAAAAGACAGCTTCCACTTACGGGGCTCAGACTCTGTTCCCTGTCATTGTGTGATGAACTCAGTACTCCTGACAGCCTGCTCTCTGTATGTCTGTGCACGGCCCCTTTTAGCCTGCCATACCGTTGCTTTCCAGCTTGTTGTCCCTCCTCTGTCTCACACAGGAATGGGCCCACCTGCATGAACCCACCTACACATACGCATTCAGAGATGCTGACAGGTAAAGCTGTGAAAACGGAAAAACAGAGCCATGGGTGAAACTGTCATGTTTGTGTTCCTGTCTAGGTGTTCCTGTAAGGTTATGTTTGAGAAGACCAATTTAAACTTTTAACCCTAGAAGTGGAAGTGTTGCATGGACATCAAGGACATCTGGGATACTTGTTATTTTTGGAGGGATGTTACTACAACTTCTTACCTACAGACAAGAAGCTTTGAAGAAGCAAGTTGAACTCGGACCAGAAGAGAGTTAGAATAAGATTGAGATTCAGGTTACGGACAAGAAATGAAGGTATGGAAGTAGTGAGAGAACTCATTATTTTAAAATGCATTTCTTCTATCACAGAACAATGTCGAGGCTTTTCAGACAAAAAGAGAATGTTTCAAAGTCAAAATCTCCCTTCATTAAAACTGAAAACTAAATTTTTACACATCAAAGGTGAACATGTTGTAAAATGTGCTAATTGTTTTGAGTTCAGTACAAATCATGTCCTTTGATTCAAAAATAAAGACCATATTTTAATCCATTCATTCTCAGTAGGATGAAAAAATATCACCAAGACCTACAGCACATTTTTCTCTTGTGTGCTTTCCTGTTTTTTGCCTTTTACTGTTAAACTCTAAAGAAAAAGGTTTGCACAAATGAGTTCACACTGTATGTGTTAAAGTACAAAAACGTTTTTAAGAATATGATTCGGAAAGTCAAACCTGTAATACAACTGAAAATACATATTAAGTAGAAAAGCCAGATTGATTCATGTCTGGCTAGTCGCGGCTCTGTTCCATGATGGCTGAAGTTCTACCTGAAGAAAAAAAATATTTAATTTCTATTGTCCTGCTAAAGAGTTAGTTCCACATATTCCAATCTGTACTTCTGACATTTCACTATTTTTAACATTACAGATGCAAAATCTAACATAATTGTAACTGCCACATAAAATGTATTGTATCAACATCAATTCAAAAGAATGCTTGAAGAGCAACTATTAGTTGGATGTGATATTCTTAACATCCTGCAATGACACAGCTGACCAATGAGTGCAACCCTTAGAAACAAAGTGTTAATGTGGAAGTGAATGTGAAGCTATGGAGCAATGTCATTATTTATTATATTGACTGTGATAACCCCACATTTTTGCATTACTTCCTTTCCAACTACAAAATGCCCCCAACTGTGACAAATTTCAGTGGCCTAGTGAATAAAATTTAATTTCATCAAACACTGGTATTGTAGAGATGACTGCGGTTCAATATAATTTGGAAGTCTAGCTGTGATCATTATGATAGAAAGAAGATGAGATCGGAACGTGTGGTCTTAAATTAAATTGTAATCACAGTATTTGACAATGTTGTTTTAGGGGGGGGGTTCTCTAAAATCATGCAGCCCCACATGTAACTGATTTTATCAAACTGTTCCAGCGTCAGGGGATGTGTGATGAAGCAGTTGTTGCCGCCATTGCCTTGGAGCAAGAATATTTCAGACGTTCTGAACCCCAGGGAGCATCGAGGGCTTAACTATCCGTCTTATGTATGTGATTTGTACTTTTCTTTTGAATGGAAAAAACAGTTTGTTCATTTTGTAGTAGAAAAGCTGATGTGCGCAATAGAAGAAAATCTTCTCAAGGCTGCAATATAACTTATGTAATCTAGAGATAGATGCACCGATACAGACAGAAACAAAGCATACAAACCTTTTCAATGCATTTCTTAACAGCTGCATTTCAAGGAAAAAGTGAAGCACAGAGGTAAAAGAGGTAGTCTAGACTGCATTGTTCCTACTGCAAATGGCTGAATTCTATTGAGATTTATAATCTCAACTGATTTTAAAAGCATCAACTCGTAAAGCTCCAAAGCAACAACCAATAATTATTTTATATCTCTGAACAGTGTAAAAGAATCAGGATGTTTGTTATAGGTTTCTATTGCAGTCTGTGCAACTGAACTGAATGTGACTGTGTAAAACTATGGAAGCAAGGAAAGAGAGAGAGAGAGCCACCTATACAATGTGACACTGAAAGAAACATGACCTGCGTTATGCAACTCACTCATTTGCTCTCGACACTGTCCCTGCAGGTCAAAGTATAATGCTCACAAAAGCTGCCTAAACAGGCTTCAGTGTACCTGTTGGAGGCTGTTTCCAGCTAAAATTTGCAGACATGCACCCACTAACGCTGGAACAGTATGCACTGAAACACCACTTCAACTATATGGAGTCACGCGCTTCACAGCTGAATAATCAATGAAGTGCTGACACAACTCGACCAAAGTAAGGTGGACTAGTCTTGAGAGACAGATTAAGATGTAAATGTATTTTGTCAGCAAGAACAGGATTGAGACATCATGAGAGACTTACTGTCTGTCAAGGGAGAAATTTGCAGATGTTTACTGTGAAAGCAGCAATATAGTTCCTGTCTTTTAGGCCCTTGCAGCAGGAGACAAACAAGCAGGATGAAAATACCCTGAAGCTCTTGGATTTCACTGACGACACTGTTAAAACATGAAGAGATGAAAATATTCAATGCTAACTTAACTAAGAGGTTGATTATGAATGGTAAATGGTCTGTACTTGTACAGCGCTTTATCTAGCCCAGAGAACTTCAAAGTGTTTCACATTATATTCAGTCTTTCATCCACTCACACACACATTTCACACACATAAATTATGTAAATAAATAAAATGTAGCTGTTTTAACATTGTACAAAAAAAAAAAAAAAAAAAAAAAAAA
>VMRN01000014.1:4032077-4079824 GCA_010277015.1 Poeciliopsis turrubarensis | reverse complement strand
AAAAAAAAAAAAAAAAAAAAAAACGGATTCGAACACAAGGCAGCTGGAGAACAATTCAAAAAGTAGAGACCTGGCAAACTAGTAACGTACCCATGGATTTAAAAGCTCCCTGAGGTGAGCCTGTTATTCACCACAGTTAAGAATGGCTGTGACCAAAACTGTGATTTAAGAAAGATAACTTCTGTTAGCATTGAGGAAGACATTGTGGTGTATTCTTGGCTAATTATTCTGCATTCATTATCAGACAGAAAATTTAGATATTTTATTATAGATTATGAATAAAATCAGAGCTGCTCAGACTTTTAAAGATAAATATTTTTCTAAACTCACCAAGATCCCTTGGCTTTTGATTGAAATACAAGTTGATATCTTATTTTTTGCAAATTCTCTGTTTTATACTGAATAACATTTTTAATCCATATGTACATATTTCAAGTCTTACTTTTTTACTAATTTTATGACTCTTATGATATTATTTTTACTATCTTCACCATGTAGTTCATTGGTGCAAAGTACTTGTTATTAAACAGTCAATAAATAAAGTTAACATTGATAAAGAAAAATAAAATAAACCATTATGTGTGACAGCAAATGTTTTTTATTGGTGGAGGATAAATTAAAAAAAATTTTAATCACAGTAAAAGATGTATTTAATTGACTTGAATACCACAATCTTAATAGCCTCGATTGTCACAGTACTAACTACACACTGTATGGGCCCTATTGTAATAATTTAATTTATTATGAATATTAAGGTCATACTACACTGACAATGATGCTAATAAGTATATGACCCCTTAGCCTAAAGGAATACATTAAAAACTAATTTAATCCCCATAAACCTCAATTTAAAAACTGATTAACGCTTCCAAAAATCCACTCAATGAACAAGAACATAGCAACAAACCATCTCATTCCCTTGCAGAGCTTTTCTACATCCAAAATGAAAGTTTATGAAAATAGATGGCCTTTTTATAAACAGTCCAGGCTTTCATGACACCATCAGGAAACACATTTGCATTTCGCCTGGAAAGCGGCTGCCTCCACGCACCTCAAATAAAGAATGAATAGCTGTCTCCCACGCTGCTGTTTTTAGCCAGTCATTTGAGTCCTCAGAGCATTTTTGACTGAGGTACTTAAAAAAAAATAAAATACACAAGCTGGAGATGGATCATGGTTTTACAACAGCTGAGCAGATTTTTGTTTTATTTTTAAAACAGCGCTGTTTCTAGAGTCAAACATGCCTTTTCCTAAAGAAGAAAACTGAGCACGTAAAATATGCAAAAAACTGAAAAGTTCACCAAAACCACATATACTTCATCCAAAAGCCCAAAATAAATTGCATAGCTGCATATATATACGTGTGTTTATCAAGAAATATAGCCAAAAATCTTTGATAGAGGCAATTATCACAACATAACATCAATATGAGGCCTAAAACAGATGAGTAAGACCGGCTGAAACCATGAGTGTTGAAGGAAAGAGACAATAACATTATAAGCCTTTGAATCCTGCACATTTGTACATTTCTGTTTATACCCCAGAAGAAATGCGAGTTTGAATGACTCTTAGAGACGTTTACTACTATTAAAGACCAGATCACACGTTTCCCTGTACGTCTGCCTTCCTCCCATGTCCCTCGTTGGTAGAGGGGGCACAGAGTCACGTAGAGCCCAGCTTTGATCGCCTTCCAAAGAACCCAACATCAAAATAAGGCAAACGGGTTGAGAGAAGGACCACACACGCACAAACTCCTACACCAAACCTCAGAGAAACACTGTTTAAAACCATTCACACTTAAAGCTTTCTTCCAGAAAAATAGTCCTCTAACACACAAAAAGCCATTTTTGCCTTTGCTTTACGCACAATGCATGGATTTTACTTACGTTTTTAATTACAAAATACAATTTCCTGAGAATTATCTGTATGTAAGATGAAGTGGCCTTTCCCTAACGTATGAAAATAAACACTTCTACAGAACTCATCTTCTCGTTTCTGTCACGTCAAATGAATACCTCACAGAACACAAGACGTCATGAATTACTAAAAAAAAAAAAAAAAAAAAAAAAAAACTTGACTCGCTGATCAATATGAAAATGTAAAGTATGAACAACGCGAAATGCTCCAACCTTAAATTTGTGGCAGAGAGACTAACTGAAGCATCAACATTTGTTTAAAAGTCTCTTTTTTTCTCTCCATTCAACAAATTAACTCAAATTGAAGGTCGTCCATTTTTAAGCTTCTTTTAATACATTGTTTTACCGCAGGTTGTGGTGAATAAAAAAATCAATCTGAAGTAAGAACGTAAATTATTAGATGTTTAAAAAAAAAATTGACAGTCCTGCACCACAAGAAATATGACCGAACAGCAGCAGCTACTACAGGTTAGTAATATTATTGACATCTTGCATTATGAAAATGCAGCTTTGCAACAGTGGGATTCATAAGAACTCATACGCAACACTCTGGGAACATCAGTTCTCAAAATGTGTTGAAAGATGAACCAACTTTTACTTTTTCATTATCTGTAATCGTTTCAGCAGAGGGCAAGAAAATGGTTTCTGAAGGCTTAGCTACTTTAAGGAAGTGAAAGCTGCCTGACTGAAGACAGAAACTTTGCTGAAATCACATAAAATGTTGAAAAGGAAAATTGAGCCGTGTCTTGGATTCGGAATGTGAAGCAATTGGCCAATAGACACAAATCACAAATTACAGGTGTATTTTATGCAATAAAGGTTTGTCGTACAAAACAGCACCAAATGTCCAACACTTGGATCCTTACTAGTTTGAGTTGCAATTCAATAATGCCAAGAAAAACTGCTGAATTCAAGAAAAAAAAGTGTAAAAAATTTTTCTTTTTTATTAATTAATTTTATAAATTCCTTTTCTGTGTCCCTATAAATAAATTTTTTATACTAAAATAGTGAAAAGAAAATAGTTTATTACAAATAAATAAAAACTGTGTTACAATTGTGTCCACTGTGTAAGACAGAAGAGACATGTTGAACTCTCTAAGCTGGTTGGAAAATGTTTGTTTTCTTCACCTCTCTAACACAGACAGAGTGCGCGCGTGTAAAAAGGTTACGCAAAAATAGTAACGCCCTCTACAAATATTCCTCTTCATTTGTCATGTACCAACCAGTCACGTCAACCGGACTGAGTCAAGTTTTAAAAGTTAAAAGTTATTACGGGGTTCACAGTGGGACCCCAGGAAGTCACCAACATACGTCAGGAAGAACAGTGATTGTGACAGCTCCCTGCTGGCGGCACAGGTGCTCCCATCCAAAGATCCACACTGATGCACGAACACTTGGCCAGACCACTGCATGCCCCCCTCCCTAACACACCTGAAATACATAATGGCACACATTAGGATGCACATGCACGCACACATGGAAAGTACAGGGGCTCACACCGCCCCACCAGCTGTCCCTCAGAGTGTCCAAGAGAGGACAAAGAACACTGAGACAAGAGGAACAAGAAGGACTGAGTGCACAGATTATGGGTGTGTGTGTGTGTCTGTGTGCGTGTGTGTGTGTGGCTCACTTCCAACTTTTTGCATTGCCCTTAACCCAAATAATGTTTCATTATCTTAGTTTAACCTTCACCAAAAGAGCTGTAGGTGTAAGATGGACCAGAGTACATTATAGAGATTTTATAAAATAGACCAACTTAAAAAAAGTTCACAGGATCTGATACAAATGGTAAAGGATAAAAATTAAAATTTTAAAAAAATGACGTGGATTCCTGTTCACTTCCCACAGGTCGATGCTTTGCATTTTTTGCAGAAATCAGAGCTGGAATTTATTTGCGGTATCTTAGTTAAGAGACTTTCCAGCTTCTCTGTTCCTGCTGAAAAAAGGTCCACAAACAGCATGACACTGCCACCACCATGTTTCACTGTAGAAATAGTTTTCCACCATAGTGTGTGAAGGCAAAACAAACAAACAAACAAACAAAAACTAAATAAAAAATCTGTTTTCTTCTTAGCAGATCACAGCATCTTCTTCTACATGTTCTAAATTTTCACTGCATGTTGGTCTATCACATAAAATCCCAATAATATGTACTCATGTTTGTGGTTAAAAAGTTGCAAAATGTGATAAAGCACCTCACGTAGAAGTTCCTGCATTATGCACCTTAAAGAGAGTTCATTCTGGCAGCTTAAAACAAACTTCTATTTTTACAAGCTTCAATATGGAATTCATTCACTGAAACAGAACCTTAGATGCTTCTGGTGACTTCAGGTTATGTCAGCGCCAAGCCCCATCAGCCACATGACACGACAAAATGCTGTTGCCCTTCTAATGTTTAAAAAAAAAAAAATCTGGCATCAGTTCTATAAGCAAGGTCAGAAGGTCAGAGCTGCTTGCACCGGGAGGCCACACCCTGCAGCGCTGTTAACATTCCATAGTGACTGACACCATCAACAGGCCGAAGACACACCGGGAGCCACACACACCTGCCTCAAGATAAAAACTCAACTCTGTTTCAGAGATTTAATACACTAAAGATCAACACCTTAAACATTACATGATAGCTCTTTCTTTTAGAGTGAAAGCAACTTGACAAGTGATTGACTTAATCTTGAGCATCATGATTCCTTAGAGTACAGGCCGTTCGACGGAGACTACCTCCACCCCCAATAAAGTTACCATTAGTTGGTACTAGCCATATTTAATTAAAAGCAAATCTGCATAAACTTTGTTCACTTTGAAGCCCTAAAAACAAACGTAGCAATGCAGTATGGACTGTTATGATTGGCTTTGACTGCTGCAGTCTCTTGGAGCAGCTGTTGTCACAAACTGAGCAGGTTGAATAAAATTTCACGATGCAGCAAACTATGAACATGCATTATAGCTTTTAATATGATTAACATCAACAATAACAATAATAACAGTCATTATTCTTATTATGATAATATTCATTATTATTATTATTATTATTATTATTATTATTATTATTATTATTATTATTATTATTATTATTATTATTATAACAATATGCTTCATGGAATACCATTTAAAAATTATTAGACATTTGATAAGGCAAAGTAAAAATGGCAAGTCTGTAGGCAAATCTAGAAATAAAGCAGCTTTCTTAATTATAAGCCTGGATTTGGTTAGAATTCTAAATCCGCTATTTCTTTTTAATCAAAATAAAGCACAGCACACGAAAAAATTCAAGAATAATTGCTTTAACAGTAAGGAATACCAATGCTTTAGGCCACAACAGACATAAAAAGCTGTGAATAGACTTATCAAGTCAATCATTTAGGTTGGATTTGAATAGAAGGTTTACGTTACATTCCTTAAGTAACTTTGTATTCCACCTTCATATCGCTTCCACAATCCATAGCACAGCTCAACAGCACCAACAACATCACAGCATTCGTGCACACAGCTCACACACCTGTGCTACAACAGCTCCTGCTGTCTGTCAAATAAACATGAAGGCAGAGAGACATCTACCTGTTCTGGAGGAGAACGCTCAGATATCAACTGTCAACTGTTTGTTTAAGAACATTCAGCAAGGTGCTTTTTAAACTGCATGAAATCCAGTAAAAAGAAGGAAAAGCCCCTATAGTGAGTGTAAGTGCTGATGAGATGAACTGAAGTGAAACATTCCCTCCTGTGATTGGCAGGAATGTCAGGCAAGGAAGCTGAGAGGGAAGACATTTCTACTTTCTTAGTATTCAAGTCTAAGAATGAAAATCTGCTACCTATACAAAAATATAGAAGTACTACATTCAGCACTAAAACATTTTAAAGTACCTAAGCAATAACCCCAACACTGTTGACAAACACAACACTCAGCAGATTCATAAGGGATAGCTTTACAAGATTAAAACTGATCAAGAATGTTTAAGGTCTTTGAAAGACTGAAAAAAGTAACTGAGGGGGAATTTGTCATCCTTTTGAGAATGCACAAAACTTTGATGGTTTTGCTTTTAGCTCATGGTGGCAGTACATTTCAGGTCCAGTGTTCTGTAGTAGAAGTTGGTAGAGACAGGGATTGCATCGTCCTCATGCTATGACATCACATATTTTTCAAAAAATATCCATCTTCCTCCTTGCCAATTACACATAGAGATTAGTATCTGCTGGACTCCCATTGAACAATCCCTCTTGGGGTTGGTGTGATTAGCTCAAAGAGATCAGTGAAAAAAAACTGATTTTGGATTTAATGGAGCTTCTGTCATCTGTGTCTCTCATCAGTTGCTAAACTGATTAAACTACTGTTTAAACTAAAGGTGAAACTGATGTTGGAGGTGCAGAAACCGCCCCTGTATGTCGTCAAATTCTGCTGATTGTTAGGGAACATAGCAGAGTTGATCATAGCACTGTTGTTGGAAACCAGGTGAGCGGCACAGAAAAACACACGTAGCAACTAATAAGAGTGCAATAGTACCAAGCTTTTCTTCCAAACTTGCTTAGTAAGATTTTTCAAACTTGCTGCAATCCAGAGACCATGAGCTAAAACCATGGAAACCGCTTTGGGAATTAAATAGACAATTTTGGTTTTAAAAAGGCATATATCCCTGCCATCGCAATAAAGGACATAAAGGGAATTTAGAAAAGGGAAGCTGACTGAACCTTGTTGACCCTGCAACAGTGTTTTGTTTTCTGTTCTTGTCAAGTACAGCTTGTCAAGGCCTTTTGTTATGCTGGACATTAGTCACAGTAATGGGCACCAGAGGGCTACAAAAGATACAAGGTCACATTGAAATTATTTTCTTGAAGCAGCCACTAAAACAGCGTGCAGTAATTCAAGGATATGCACACGTTGTCTGATAGACTAATTGAGATTTACAATGAGTTTATAGCAAACATTTCAGACATAATTGTTTTATTAGAACTTTTGAAGGATTACATTTTTTTTTTATTGCTTTAAATGCTGTTACATCCATAACATTTGAACAGGCAATACAGAAAGTAAAATTCTGAATAACAAATTCTAAACAAAGCTACTGCAAGAAATCTAAATGAGGGCGCTAATTCTGCAGTGACTGGTAAAAAAAAAAAAAAAAAAAAGACGCATGCATAAGTGAGCACTGACACAAATATACACGGAAAGGGTAATCTAAGGTCAGGGAGTTCTGAGTGCATTCCCTTCTGACATGTACTGTACCAGAACCCTTTCCAACGCTCGACTCAACAGGAGTTCTGTGCACACATAGATACGCACAGGAGTGCCCCAAGTGCCTATACATGATTAAAAGACTGAAAGTGGGGCAGGCGCGCAGTTGTTGCTCTCTGAAAATGCTGCAACTTCTTTTAACCCATCCTGACTCAACAACCACACTGATGCATTGTCTCACTCAATCAGATCCAGGACTACAAAAAAGAAGAAAAAGAAGAAGGAGAAGAAGAAGAAGAAGATGATGATGATGATGATGATGATGATAAGCACAGTAGCAATGATGACTTTTTTTTTTTCCTGATGGTCATCTTAATGTTACAGAGCACAAAGACAAGTGGACATAGTCATTTCTATTCCAACCTTGCCTGTGATTAAAAAAAGACAATCCACATGTCTTTATGTGTTTTTATGCAAGATTTTGCCCACCAATACTCCACTAAAAACAGGTTCGATTTGACCTAAAGGAACAATAACTAAAAACACCCCAGGGAATTAAAGGGCTTTATGAAACCTGAACTGATATTACTTGGCCTGTGGTTAAAGCACATTCACAAAAGGCTGCATACTGAGACATTAATTAAAAGATAGAATGGACATTAGTGTGAGATAAATGCTATAAGCATGACTACATCACATTTTTATAAGGTTTAGTCAGGGCATTTGATTCATGACCTATACACCGTTCAGAGAAAATAGCAGCTGCCTCAAATAGTTCATGATTTCCCATACTGGGAATTACAGTTCCCCGTACTGACAATCACTATTTTATCATTTTAATTTATAATTTTTAGCACAGCTTTGTAGGTACAGGTCCTAAACTTACCAGGCAACTACAAACTCAAATGTTACATAAAGGAAGATCAGACATTAAGATATTTTAGGCAGATTAAGTTCAATCTGAGTCATGCACAAATATCAAAAATCAAGCAGAGATTTTTCTCATGACTTATCACAGCTTTCATCCCAAAGAAAAGGTAGATCTACTAGAAGTAATATGTACACTGGATTTCCGAGATTTTCCAAATGATTAATTTTGTGGGATATCCATGCACACATTGTTCCTCCAAAACATAATAATCCTTTCAAAGTTTTTCATATTTGGTCACCTTATAACCACAAACTTTAATGTATTTCATTAGGATTTATGAGATTAAAAGAGGACCGATGAGTAACATGAAGAGGAAGAAAAATTGTACATTTATTAAGTCACCATCACTCTGACAACCCAAAAGAAAACAACCTCCAGAAGTTACCTAATCTATATATAGCATTAACTTGGGTATATTTTACACACAAGATAAATCCAGCTGTTCTGTAAAATAACAAATACTTGTTAAAAGATGAATATTAGGTAACAAACAGGACCATAAAGACCAGGGAACACAGCAAAAAGTTGTAGAACAGCTTAAAGCGGAGTCAAGTTATAAAAATATTGTATGCTTTGAACATCTATAGAGATAAATGTTCAAATTATCATTTTAAAATGGAGAAAAGGCTATCCACCTCAGCTGATACGATTAAAGTACAACTATTAGCCATACACTCCAAAAAATCACAGCAAGGAAGCTATTATTGAAAGATGGCCATAAGAAGTGTTAAATAGGCAAAACTGTGGAAGAAATCCAACCCTGTCGGTTGTCACAGTAGACATGTTCCCTATAATCTCACATGGTAACGGCAGCATCACAAAGATTTAAAAAGCTTAATTAATCCTAATACAAAAGCATTGCTGGAAGAAAACCTGCGAGAGGCTGGAAAATACTTGGGGCTTGCCCTGGGGTTCACCTCCAAGAAAGACAACGTCCTCAAAAATGAAACAACAGCTTGAATTGTTTAAATAAAAAGCATATTCATGTGTGAAAACGATCCAGTTAAAGTTGTGGGCTGAGAATCTAAGACTGAGACATTTTCCAAGGAAAAATGGACGTAAAAATCAGGCATATGGCAAAATAACTTGATATTCAATTGCACTGAAATGCCTCTACAAAGAGTTGACATAGGGGGTGCAGTTGAAATTACATACAATTTCTTGTCATTACAATATGTAGATAGCAAAGGGTACGAGCAAAACAGACTGGTTTATTCCATAATATCCCAGTAAAAAAAATCCTGAAACGTGTGATTGTAAATTGACAAAATGTGAAAAAGTCCATGGAAGTACTCATCGTTTTACAACCCTTTGTAAGTTTTGATATAAATAAGTTTGATCTTATAGGAAAGAAAATATACAAATCCTTTATGCTATCCAAACAGCCTTTTGTCAAATCAGGTCTTTTCCGCCACATGGGGCTTCCAGGAAAAAAAAAAAAACAAAAACATGTAAATGAGTAAAATAGCACAAGCTTACGATCCTTACGAGGCATTATGAAACTGTGCCTGGGTTTTAAAAGATTAGAAGTAAACAGCAACAACATAAATCTCACAAATCTCTTTTTTCCCAAAGCCCCAGCACGGAGGACTGTGTAGTATTTGTATTATTCGACCATAATCATGTGCTGAAGGAGAGCGGGTTCAAACAGAAACCTACAAATCCAGCAGCAGATTCTCAGCAGCCTTGTGCAATGTTTCTCGAAATTAGATCGCACGCAGGGAATGGGGACATTGTGATTTGGGGACTGCAGGAGAAATTTTGCAACCAGAATCCTTGAACTTGTGGGTATTTACAGTTTTAGATTGATGATCGTGTGGAAAATGGATGCTTCTATTTCCACATAACTATCAAAAAATAAACAGAGAAGAAATCATGCGAAGCTACAAGCTATCCCTGTTTAGGAGAAGCTGTTATGAAATGCAGATAGCGAGCAGGTCATTTTGATAAAGCCTCCACTTGCTGCAGGTCACCAGATAGGAGTCGTACTTGTACATGTGCAACATCAATGTCAGTACCTGTAAATCTACACACCCTTTCTTCAATACTAATTTCATCAATAATTGTGGCTTTTCTGAAAAACAGTCAGAACATTCAGGGTCAAGACAAGGCTGTAGGATTTTTACTGAGTATATAAGCCTTTTAGTGTTCCTGAAATCTGTATTTACACAACTGTCAATATATTGACATCACCCAGACAACCAAATGTAAACACAAGCAGTCAGCAGTAATAACCACAGCACATGACAGCATCTGCAGATAAAAACTTTGTAGCCTTAGAAACCAGCGCTACTTCCAATCATAAATACACAGCCACATCCAGTGCCGCATGCCTCAAGCTCATGGACAACACATGCAATGCTGTACAGTTACTTGAGCATTCAAAGCCATTATTGTGGGACATTACATGTCTGTGATGCAAATAATGAGAAGCTGTTGTGAAACGGAGCTGAATCATGAGCAAGAGAATCCGGTTGTAATCTGGCTTCAGCTTAAAATAGCTCTTACTCACTTTCTGAGAGATTTTTTTTCAGTGCAAGCGTAACAATCAGCTTTAAAAGCTTCACAAATCGACTTAGTTCTAGTTCTTGTGTTTAATGGTCACTTTGTAGATGAGGCTGTCGTTTCACAAATAAACCTCAGAAAGTTCTGCTGTTTGTTTCCTCTAGAGGAAACCACCCTGATGCGCCCATCTAGCATTACCTGTAAAGAGATCTGACTTACTATTATATTATATATTATACTATATAACATATTATGTTACTCTTAATTAAAGGGGCAACTGTATTAGGTTAAATTGAATGTTATTCCTTCATCAAAAACATATGGGGAGTGTTGCCTGGATTCCTTAATGCATGTTTAAGAAATGCTTTAGTCTCCCGTGGCAACCATTCAGCTGTGCAAAATGTCTGGTGGGTCTAGCACCACCTTCGAGACGCAGCTCCTCCTTGGAGCTGCAGTTTCCCAGTCCTACCAGAGCAGCCCTCCCATGCAACTTTTCCAGGATTATTTTTATTTCTTAATCCTTGTAAAGTGCAAATGATGCTTTAGAAAAATAACAGAAAGCATGGAAAAAAGTTAGACAGGTGACATCTGAGGTCAAGTCTGGTCAGTATGCCTGCAAGGCCCTTACTCATTTCTAAAATCATGAAAAATCACACCATGACATCACATTTAAAAAGGAAAAAAAACTTGTACATTTTCTTTACATGCAATTCAACTACTTTCTTGTTTATAACAATTTCTCAAATTAATGCAAGAGAAAACAATTAAAAATCACATAAACCGTTCCCTACTCGACTTGTAAACCAAAGGAGATGCCTTTTACATATATGGATGTGCATGTTTGCGGCATTCCTGTAACTGTTTCTTCTTTAGTTTCCTTATCAGAATAGTGGAACCTCGTAGTGCCTCAAGATAAAATTCCTGTTTCCCTCTGTGATGATATTCCAAACCCAGATAGAAAATACTTACTATCACTGATAGAGATCTGACATCTGGGAAGTCAGAAACTTTGCATAAGGGCTATTAAGGTCAGGGAATGTAGAAAAAGCAGAGCTATTTTGATCCGCAGAGGATGCCCAGCAATTTCCTATTAGGTCAACTTTCTTCTCCCACCGCAGGTATTTCCCCTGGGCAAGCCCCTGCAGACAGATGTTTTCATTGGCTAAAGAGCTGCACCAAACATTTCTGATTAATGATGATGGAAACCTTTACTACATATTTCTCTTTCCATTTGTCATGTTTGAATATTTGAACATTAAAGAAATGTGCATGAACACATATCATGACTTTCTATCGTCCCAAATGCAAAATATCTATCAAAAGATGCACATTTGAAAGTGCAAAACTACTTTGAATTTCTTAAAAAATAACTAAAAATGTATTATTTTCAGCCACATCCTATAATGGGGAACATATATGAATTAAATTATTGTAAGGTATGTTATAGTCGAGGTTTTGAGTCACAGAAGGCCACAAAGAGCCTCCTAACATGAATCTCATCTATTTTAGCAGTAGCCACTTGATGGTAAAGCGCCAGGACTGGCATGCTTTGAACGCATTTTTACAGACATAAAAGTTGGCAAAAATGAGACTAAAACTAAATCTACATTCATTGTCAGATTACCCATGAAAATGTCAAGCATTCAAATTCAAATAGGATCTCTGGAAAGATGCTGGTACTGGAAGCAGCATGAAACATTTTGGTTCCCATTGAGGCTGTTGGAGTTATAAAACCCATTTTGGTTCAAGACAATTACATTCAGCAAAGAAATACAGCCCAACAAGTCTCTAATAATGTAATAACAATCAATTTTCCTTGAACTCTTAGGCTGGCAACGAACATCCTCATTTACTAGTTTTTAAATTTAGATCTGTGTTTGATCACAGCTCTCTGACTTTCCCAGCCAAATCCTGATCCTTAAATGCTGTGGGCTCACTGCATATTCTGCAGAAAGGCCAGACAGACAGAAATGTCTCCTGAAAGCTTGACAGCTAACTTTCTACTACAACAAAGCATCCAGCCAAATGAGGCTGATCTACAGCCGTCTGGTCAGCCGTCCAGTAAGGATTCTGAATGGGCCAAGCCACAAGTACAGGCCAAATAGAAATCCATACAGAGACAGAATTACTGACTGAAAGTCCTCAGCAATCCAGGCTTGCATCCTTCTCTTTGTCCTGTTCAGACCACACCACAGGTATGCCGGAGAAGGAATATTTCAGCCTCGAAAACGCTGGCCTGAATAATGTTGGTTCTGGTTGCATCAACTTGCCCGAACCCGTCTCCATGTGCTGAACTATTTACCCTGACTATAGTGGATCTTTTTTTATTACATTCCTTTGAATTGCAAGCAAAAGAATAGGCCCCTAAATAGATTGGAGTCTGTGGCACAAAATAAATGCCACATCAGAAGGATCAATGAAATAAGATCTGGAAGGCAGCTGCCCTGGTTGAGCCACCATGTGCTGCGTATTGAAATCAACATCCTAAGGAGTAAACAGTAGTAATGGAAAGGAATGTTTGGCCAAGAACAACACTGGTGAAGGGTGGGTTTTTGGTATTCCAGGGATTGTTTCTATCACTGGCCATTTTCCTGTTTTTGAATTCCTCTCCTTCAATGCATATCCTTCTGGCTCAGACATAAGTCATTGTTGATGCCCACACACCCACTTTGAAGCTGAGGCTCTGAGGGGCTTTTCTCGCTTCCAACAAGTGGAACCAAAGTACCATGAAAAACAAACATAGTTATTTTTAATTTGAAGTCTTACATAGTTTCCAAAGTCGCATAGTTTTATCAGCTAGTTTGACATGGTTTATTGTGACCGTTTTCTCTATATCAGTAGTTCCTCAATATCCCTGTCCTGCATGTTTTAAGTTTCTCCTTCCTTCTAAAATCCTTAATTAAATGAATGGGTAATAAACAGGTTTCTGCAGAATCTGGTGGCTGCAGAGGAGGTCATGCAATAAACTGAATGAGATGTGCTGGAACAGAAACATATCTAAAACATGCAGAGTAAGGATCCTTGGCGACCAGGTTTGGGAATCACTGTTGTAGATGATAAACACTAAAGACAAACAGCCTACCTTTCTTACAACCTTACCCACAGGCTCTGAGGTAATACAGCCACCATCATCATTGTATAAATCACTGAAAATCAAAGATCAACTTCATTTGCCATTCAACTCTTTCGCAGACAACACAAATCAGACAGGACTTGAGAGGAAAGGCGTGGAGAAGGTCGCTGTCACTGCTGAGGCATTATATTCCCTGTACTTCAACCAAGTTCAGCTTCTAAGAGTGACTTGCCAGGCATACAGACAACTGCATATCAAGTGAGCCAGACAAGCAGCCATTACAAAGCCAAAGGCTACACTTGGCTGAGCAAAGTCCAGACTTCTCTTTTTCACATGGTTATTGAGCCATGAAGCAGTTTATCGACCCAACAGTATAACACCAGCGTGCAGGTTGGTGATGCTGGGACAGTCACAGAATACATACCCATTTCATAAGTATTTATATCATTTAAGCCCATGAAACGGGTAACAAAACACAATCTTTTCATGCAGTGTAATGCACACACATTACACACATTATCCGCAAATACTCCAAAGTGAGGAGACACAAGAGTGATATTTCAGCTGCAAGCATTGATTTTTCTTTCCTGCCATGTTCATAGCAATGCCATCTTGAGCATTTGTTAAATCCTTATGTTAAAGTACCTTTTGCTACATTTCATCAAAATTCAGGACAGTACACTAAGCAATATAAAAACATGATAAAACACAGCAGAATGTTCTTTAACAAAATACAAAAAGCTCTCATTGATCCCCTTTACAGGCAGCACGCAGCGTGAGTGTGTCCCTTCTCTTGTGTGCAAGCATGTGTACTCAGTGCACTCATGAATAGGGGAGGATGAAAGGAAAAGCTGAAAAGGTCTGAGCACACCGTGTGGTTCAACGAGACAGCTCAATCTCTTGATCTGCCTCCATCCCCACCCACTGCTCCGCACATTTTCACCAACATTTTTCTCACATGCTCTTTTTTTAATCATACAAGTAAATGTTTCTCTCTCTTACTCCCAACATGAGCTGTTTTTTGGTATTTTGAATATTCTTTTTTTTTTCCAACTCCTCTCTCCCTCTGCCTTATACTTCCCAACACATTTGTTACATCACTCTGTTTCCATTCAACACCAGCCTCTTCCTTCCTGTTACTCCAACCAGGGATAGAGCTGTGACAGCACTCAGGTGTGGATGCAGAAGCGGGAGTGACACATTTTCAGTACTATCAAACATGACATTTATGTGTCATAGTGTGACAGGATAGAAAACAATGGCACAAGCTACAGCTGGGAATTGCATCTTGCCCAAACACTTCTCTTCATATGTTTGATTTATGTTAAATACATGACAATACATGACTTACTAAAAAAAAAAAAAAAAAAAAGGATGAAAAATAGTCATTTTCATACCACAAAAAGCTATGCTGCCAAAATTAGAAACGCTATATCTCAGACTAAAGTAGATAACCTGAATGTATTTCTTAAGCATGAAACTACAGCAGTTAGTCATCGTCAAATACCCCATAACATTCAATCTTATATAAAAGATTGCGTCACAGACCACTTCACTAGCACTTTGGTGGACCAGGGTTCGCTTTTTTGGTCTGCATTAGAGTCCAATTTCACAGTCATGTTCCTAAACAAACCGGACTTTCTAGAAAAACAGACTAGAGTTTGAGTAAAGAGAACTAGGACTGCAGGAAGACTGGTGGTTCCTAGAATTTCTAGAAATAGACTGGGAGGACAGTCGTTCAGCTCTCAAGCTCCTCTCCGGTGGAACCCAGTTTTGCTTGTGCGGTAGACACCCAGTCTACTTCAATGTTCACACTTAAAACTTTCATTTTTGATAACGCTTATGATTAGACTGGCCTAACCTCACCCTCGTTAGTTACACATCAAATGTGGTTCTTTCATGCAATTATCTTGAGATACAACAACACCTATTTACAATCTAAGAAAAGGAACATGTTTGAAATCTTGTCAAAGAGTTTTGTTTTGTTTTTTGTCGTTTTTTTTAATGTAGTTTATCCTGAATAAACTACATTATTCAGGATAATGTATTATTCATTATTATTCAGGCTCCATTAGTGTTAAACTTTAAAAAAATAAACTTTACTAAATGGAGTAAAAGAAAGTTTCTGTTTTCCTTTTGGGCTATTAACCTCAGTCTCTCATGGATGATGCCGGGTTGGTAAAAGTTGGCAGGATTTTGGGAATCCGATTTAATCTCAGGGTGTAGAGTTACGTTCAGTAAGTTAGAATATGCGATTTGATGAGGCTCGTTTGTCAGATAAAAATTATATTTTGGAAATAGCCTTCGTCGGGCGTTAAGCATGCATTTTACAAAGGCCACATTCTGTAGCAGAGATGTTTTTTTTTTAATGGTCTGACGTAATGTTGTAATCAGTGTCGTGTCTTTAACTGTAAGCAGAAAATCATCATGACCCACAGAAATAAGAGATCTGAAAATGCAATCTGTTTTTCACTTAGTGAATTTAGTTACTAAATCATATTGTCATATTCTAATTTATTGAATTTAGAACTAAGGTTTAGAACTAAGGACCTAAAATTGGTCAAAGAATTTGGATCACTAAATCTCTATAAATCTATAAATGATTATCTGCATCTACCTGCACCATGTATGAATCTGGATTGAATTGGACTTTATGTAAATGAAGTAGAATTGGAATATAAGGTTGGACTGGAATTTACTGGGTTAATCTGGACTCAATGTGGACAAAACTGTAATCTAAATGGATACAAATTGGACACGTGTGCCTTGAGAAGGCATCTGTTGTAAATTGGCACTGTGTAATTAAATTGGTGTCAATTCATTAGCACCCATGTGCACAGTGCCTCTTAAGACTCTAAATAAATGTCAAGATGAAGAATTGTTCCCACTCCTTCCTCTACATGCAGCCACTGACACCTGTTGTTTCGCTGCCCTGGTCAATCTGCGAGGCCCTCCCACCCATCATTCGTCCTCCCTGTACTTGCACATGAAGAGCCATTTCTGTCACTCGCTCATTCAGCTGTGAAATCTCCACCCGATCATTACCTGGAAATCTCACTCGCATACACAGAAACACACAATTTCCCCCTCATTTGGCAAGATCTACAAGACGTACTGCTCATGTGTGTTTGTCTGTGGGGCTCCATGTGCTCACAGGGCTCTGACAAATGAGCCAAGCTCGGTTAAATGGCTTGTGATTAGGACACATTGGCTTCTAATTGCCTCTCATTACCATTTGAAAGTGAGTGGCGGCTGGAATCAAAGGCTAGGGTGGATGCAGTGTGTGTGGGTGGGTGGCACAGCACGCCTGGATCACAGTGGCATGATCACACAATAGAAAAGTTCAGTTGGGTCTTTTACATCTTGTTCACCTGAAGAAGCGAACCTCAGAAATAAACACTTTGTTGCTCAGTAGAGCAAAAAACAAAATCTATACATTTCAACAAAAACAACACCTGTCAGATACTAACGTACCTTTTTGGAAACACAGGATGTCTATCTATCGTCCAGGGCACAGCTGATGATGCCAAAGATTTTATTCATCAATGAAAATTTTGCTCAAAATAATATTTTAAAAATCATTCATCTAAACCAATTGCTTGTGCTGACATGGCTCCCCAGAACTCTGGTGGTGGGGTGTACAAGAAACAAAAAAAAATCATCCAGAGGGCCACAAATTGTTCCCAGGCCACACTTTGGACATCCCCGGTAAACATCCTATTGCTGGCTATTTTTCTCTCAGCTACAGTTCTAACAACCTGGCCTGTGAAAGCATAGCCACCACAAAATCAATAATCTCATAAACTTTCAGACTTCCATCCATGAGCTGTCAACCCCATGCAGCCTGACAGATGGACATCACTTTTGTCAAACTTCTGCAGGATAGTAGACCTGAAACTAATTCACCTAAACCTCACTATTTGCTCCTCCAACACTCTACCTCACATATGTTAAGGTTATTCAAACATATGCTTCAGTGAGGACAATAATCTCATAAACCCTGCTTGTTGTATACATGGCAGCGTCCCAGTCTTTCCAGCTTTTTTCATCATCCATCTAATACTTCATGGAAGAATCAGTTGTTGACGTAAAAATAGCGAGCCGTTTCTGATGAGTATTGTAGTTCGCTCTGATAAGCAATGCTGTTGACCGAACTGTGAACCACAGAATCAAGACAAAACCAAATCTCACACCTGAGCTAATTTTTAGTATCAAAGATATTTGATCAACGATGAATATAAAAACATATCAGATGACCGACCTCCAAATGTTTTCAGTTCCACATCTTATAATTATCTAAATATCTGTTTTTATTGTTGTTGTTATTGTTGTTCTTGTCATTTCTCATTGTATACGAACCTCTGTATTAAACACAACTTGTCAATAAGAATTTAAGTCAAAAGGCTTTTCATCTTTATCAAAAAAAGATTAGCTTTTGGAAATCATATCATTAGACAGAGATGACTGGTCAGAACATTGCCGTCATAACAGGCGCATTATGCCAAATTAAGCACATGAAATTATTAACAGGTACACATAACAGTCATAGTTTAAAAATCATCTTAAAAATCAGTTCAAGGCACAGACCAAGAAATCCTTCTTTTCGAATGCTCCTAAATGTGGAACGCTATATGAATACTTTGATAACAGAACTGGAGAAGCCACAAATACAACTATAAACGCAACACAACAGCAAATGGATATTTCAAGTGAGTAAAGCAGAATGTGAATGGTCCTCCATTGCACTTCCAGCACGTCTGTTTCCTTTTACACAGCATTGTGAGTGAGAGAATCAGACAGCACCAGGAACAAACTGGAGACCATATCTAATCTATGTGACAGAGGCCATAACGTTATAAATAATAAGGCGCGTTTTATTGACAGAAATTGTGCTGTTATGCAATTGGACTGCATTTTTATGCTTTAAAGTCCAAAACAAGTTTGTACGATACTGCATATTCAGCACAAGGTTTGGTTTCACATTGCAGAAGGACAACAAAACATAAGATTTGAATGAGCCACTTGCCACAACGTGCTGCTATCACCCAGAGGGGTACAGCTTTAGAAATTCATGAATCTATAAATTCATGCGCATAGCTCTGTAAGTTTCTACTTAAATACACATTTCGTCACTCTAAAATGTTTTTGAAAAATTACATTTCAAAGCCATCTCAAAACTAAAATTATGGAGATTTTTCACAATCTAGTCCTTCACATTACATTTCCAGTTTCTCTACTTAGGAAGAGTCTTAACTTGTTTTTTTAACTTTGCGTTTGATTAGTTTTAATTGTAAAATGTTTTTTGTAAATCTTAATTAATGTGCTATCATTTTTCCGAATAACAGCTGAGATTGCTTTAATGGCAACTAAATCGGAAGTTGAAAGAACTGTGATTGCTATGGACACCGATGGCTCATAATCTACAGCGAGGATTTTTTTTTATCCACAAAAAATATTAAAGACTAAAATTTAAACCAAAAGACACCTCACATTTTTGAGACATAATGAGCAACCATATTTTGAAAAAAATTAATCGAAAGTAGTTAAGACGGTTTCCAAACTAAATTTACAAGAATTCAAAAAAATTTTGTGTAATTCTCAGATAGATTTTCGATTGTTTTTAATTTGATCTAATTTGGCAAAACAAAATATTGTAATCCATTGGGTTACAACGCATAATGAGTTGGTGTCAGGTTTACAAAAAGTGAATACAAATGTCCTAGAAACCTCTTTCTGGGGTGTGTAGCATGGTGTGGCGGGAGAGCTGCCCCATATACAGCGGCTATAGTGCTTGATGCAGCTCTTTTGGGTTCGATTCCTGACCTCTAGACCTTTGCTGCGTTACCTCCCACAACACCCTTCTATCTGTCTTCCTTTGAATTACTGTTGAAAAAAAGCCACTACTAAAAAAAATTCTAACAGACAACTACTGTAATATCAAGGGTAGAAGTGAACATTATTGACACACGCTGTTCTTGCATGCTGAAATCTCTTGAAAAAATTACAAAATGAGTAAAATATTGATAGTAGGAGGATGTAATAGCATTAATGGGCAAATAAAAGAACGGAAGTTACAACCAATTAAGTGCATGTTGGTGAACACTCCCAAACATATTCCACTTCAAAGGTAGGTTCAGAGAATTTACTAAATAATGTCATAAGTGTGCCCTGGTGAAAAATGAATGTACTAAGAATGTTAAGTTTTAACACACTTGCGCATACTTGAAGTCAGACTAATCGTGAGTATACTTCAAGTTCACTTAGGATTAGTTAACTTAAAGTGTGACATTTTAGAACAACTAATTTTGTGCTTAGTGTACTTTAATAGTATTTAAATTGTATTAACGTACAATTACTAAGCATACTTCAAAGCATTTTTTTTGGACAACTTAAGTTGAACTTAGTGTACTTTAAGTATATTGCTTCTTATGTAATACAGACGTGCTTGATTAGTATATTATGAGTGTACTATTTTTGTGATTGAATTACATTTAAACTATACTTAGAATGTACGAGTGCATCGCATATTTTATGTATTAGTAGTGTGATTGCAGTATGCTACAATTACACTTTTTGTTTATTATAATTGCTAATGAAGTACACTTTTCAGTTATTCAGTGTCTTTTATTATTCTGCTTTGCCACTTTGTACATAACATGTTTCATACACACTACAGTGCTGCAAACACTTCAGGCTACCAGAACACAGAAGGATGAATTACAACACACTTCCCAGGTGAAACTAATTACATTGCGCTTTCAATGTATCACCATTTTGGTAACACTTTATTTGATGGGGTGTGCATAAGACTGACATTACACTGCCATGAACATGACATAACACCTGTCAGCCAATTTTTAAAGCAACTTTTCATTAAAAGAGTCATTATTTACCAAATGACACTTCATGACACCTGTTAGTATTTTCCTAGCAGGTGTTATGACATGTTTATGACAGTGTCATGTCAGTCTTATTCACACCCCCTCAAATAAAGTCTTACCCACATTTTTTCAAGGGCCAATATACTATGACAGAGTTGTACAAATTGTCAATACATTCAAAGTTTACAGACAACATTGCTTATAAAAATTAGCGCAATAAAACAATAAGTACACTATAAAGGAAATGTGAAAAATGTTTCACCAAGTACAGAGTATTGTTTTAATACAATGTCTCTGTATTCCAGTATTACTCCAGACAAAGTGAAATTTCTCCTTCCTAAAAATAATGAGGCTCAACGATAGAACATTCCCATTCACTGCACCACTGCACTTTACAGAAACCTGCAAAAAAAAAACAGTAGAGCAATTAAACAGAGAAAGCACTTGTATTTTAAAGAGTAGGGAAAAAATGGCAAAGAAAAAAATAAGACTTACAATTTCAAGATGTTGTGGACTCCCTATGTATGTGACATCATCAGAACTGATGATGATTGGGACCGGATGCCTGGTGTGGAAAAACATTTCTGGGTGACTTCTTTGCCTGTTTGCGTTACAAGTAGAAAAAAATAATCAGCAATATCATAGAATCAGTTGAAGCTGGTATCAACTATGAAGATGTTTAAAGTGTGGACTTAAGGGAGACACCTTAAAATCTTTCCATCTGATTTCCAATCTTATAACATGAACCCGAATGATTGTCACAGTAGTAATCATAAAAGTCACAATACAATTGATAAAATAATTATTTCTGAAACCAACGCAAGTTTGTTTATATCTTTACTGCAGTGTTTATAGTTAAACAAAGATAATTCATGTGCAAACTTACCACCACCATCTAGCAACACGTTAGCTGCCTTCGTCCCTTCGGCCTCCTGAGGTGAGCCACGTTTCATTTCCATCGGTTGCTGTCCTGTTGTGTTGTCGTTGAACTTGGGACTAGGACGCCACCAGCTTGAATTTACCAAAATTACTAACTATTATCAATTCCCTCTCTACTTTCAAGGCAATATTATGCGAGTAGAAAATGGCGAATTTGAACAGCGTCTGTTATCTTCTCTGGCTTCATGGGTTTTCTTCTTTTTATGGCGCTTTAAAAAAAATAAAAAATAAAAAAACTGAAAGTGTGCAATACCACCACCCTCAGGTCTGGAGTGTGAACTGGAGCCAATGCGTTCAATAATAGATCTTACAGCATACATCTGAAAATGGATTGGGTAAAGAAAGCCTACGTGTTTTAGTTAAAAAACTGAAAACAACTGATCATATTCGGAGAGATGTAGAACTGAAGATACCTGCTACATTTATTGTTAAGGACAAGCATTGTTTTTGTTGTAGCACCTCTGTCACAAAGTGTTAGTGTTTTTGCCATGAACACATTAGTTACTTTGTTAAACAACATTACATCAAGTAGCACTAAAAGGATTATTATATTTTTTATCCTTTGCCATTTTAACAAAAATAGTAAAAGATTATTAAGGCACCTAAAAAGCCATACGTTATTAGCCTAAAGTATACACTGAGATGTAATTTAAAACATATTCAAATTTATCATTTAAAGTAAGCGTTAAGTGAATTTTTAAAAATTCTATTTTGAGTCTATATTTTAAAATATTTACAAAATATCTTTGAGAGACATTTTAAATATCTTTTAAAATATATTTTAAAACCTTTTTAAAAGATTTTTTTTACATATTTACACTTGGGTAAATATGCATATTTTGTTCACTTAAAAGTATAATTGTATTTAATATATTTCTTATAAGTGTATTTTGGTACAATTATATTTAAGTGTGTTCAAAGTAATAATGTCAAAATTGGTACAAGCATACTTTTAGTATACATCATATATATTTATAAGTAGTACTCTTAATACTTAGTATACTTCAAATGTACTTTCACAAATGTAAGTATGTTTGAAATATACTAAAGTATACCCTTTTTTTTTTTTTTTTTTTTTACAAGGGTGAATATGGCTTTTTTTTTTTTTATTAAATATGTGCACATCAAAGCCCTCTGCAGGACATCTCACTGAGAATATGAGAAAAATGTTCACAATGCAGTAGTTAAAGAGTTTATTGCACAGGCGCCCATAAAAGACAGGGGACACCTTAAAGTGCACGCTTTACGTCTGCAGCAATCCCTTAATGTCCACACACTTTCTCCTCATCTGGATGGCATATTAAATTCATATTGTGAGTTGAAGCATGGCCCTACTCTGCTCCGAGGTGTAAACAGTGTAAAAATAGCCCGCTATCGCAGGCTTCCCTACAGTCCCGTTATATAATGGTCCAAGCTCGGATGAATGACATCACGGGTAGTCCTGCAATCACAAACCGTATGTCCTTTACACCCAGCTGGTAATGTAAAACACCGTGTAGTGACATGTTACATATGCGGCCGTAAA
This sequence comes from Poeciliopsis turrubarensis, assembly GCA_010277015.1. Lineage (NCBI taxonomy): Eukaryota > Metazoa > Chordata > Actinopteri > Cyprinodontiformes > Poeciliidae > Poeciliopsis > Poeciliopsis turrubarensis. The sequence continues at coordinate 4,056,890 of VMRN01000014.1, read as the reverse complement.
CGTGCGCAAACTGCAAGCGGAAATGTACATTTCAGCGCTGCAAAGTGTTACGGAACAAACCAAAGTGAGCATTTTAACTTGACTTCGGCGAGTAGTTCTAGTTCGTGTTCAGCGGCGGGGAAACACTTCCGCGATGGTGAAAACGTTGTTGGACAAAAAATAAATAAATAAATAAAACAATAACCCCCTCCTGCCTTTGACATCCCCTGTCAACAAATTAAGAGTATTAAAACAAGCGTTAGCAACAACATCCAGCAGCGTCTGGCGGCGTTTACCGCTCAGAAAGCAGCGTAAAAAGAGAGAACATGTTCGAGCCGAGGTCGAGTGGCGCAGTTAGTGGGAAGCGCAGCGGCTGGCCGAGATCAACCCGGCCGGCGAACGCGCTCCTCGCTCGGTCACTACCCAGCCAAACCTCCGCTCCCTTTCTCGTCCGCTAACCCCCCCCCCCCCCCCCCCCCCAAAAAAACAACAACTCACTTTGCAGCAAAGCAGCGACATGACAAGTGTGCCCACCCGTGGCCCTCGTCTCCCCGGACTGTTTGGTGACTGTTAAAATAAGTCAGAGCGCGAAGTAAACATTTCCCAAACGCTTTGAAGTGAAAGAGAGGAGGGTAGAGTAGCGCTTCAGCGCCACCCTTACCCGGTTCTTCCAGCCATTTTTTTGTGTCCAAACAGAGCTCCGAAAAAAGAGAGGAAAGCGAGCCGTGACAGTTGGGGGAAAGCGGCTCGGAGTGAGTAGTTTTGTGCGACTTACTGTGGGGTGTAACGGGCTGCTGAGTTTTGTGTGTCTTCTTGTTGCCAGGGCTTCCCTGCTCTTGCTCTGCTCTTGCTCTGCTCTTGCTCCGCTCCGCTCCGCTCCGGCGCTGACGGTGGAAAGCGTCTCCCCTCCTAATGATGTCTGCGGCGCACAGCTAATACCTCTCTGCCCCCACCTCCAGGGAGAAAGAGAAAGAGAGAGAGGGAGAGAGGGAGAGAGATTCACAAATGGAGCAGTTTGCGAGCTACTCATGCACAAATATGACGTCTCGGGCTCGGAGCGGGGCAAACAGACGCGGAATTACAGGAGAAGTTCACTGACGGCACCGACAAGGCGTGGGGATGTCAAAGCACGTACGTCATTAGAAATAGTTCAATTGTGCTTGCATATTAATCTCAGGTTGAGCTGCATTTTTTTTTTTTTTTATTGCAAATGTAACAGCTTGGCCTCACCATGAAGAGCTTGGCCTCTGCTTGTCGTTATTTGTGAAGGTCATAAGGTCATGGCCGGCAAGGATTGAGAGAAAATCTGCTCCGCTTGAAGGCAATGAGTGACAGTCAGCTGACAGCAACCTGGAGGGACATCTCAGCTGTGGACATTCCTTACACTTTCAGAGAGGCCAACAAAAGATGGCCGCAACAAAAAAAGTGTTGGTAACTGAAATGCTATAAGTCTGACTTTTAGACGTGCCGTGCTGAAATGCATCAAAACCTACCGATCAGAGATTTTGTGGCCAATTTCGTATCATTTTTATGCATGCTGGGTTTTTTTTATTTTCTCTCCTTAACAAAAGAAAAAATTATTTTGTTCTGCTCCCTGGATGGATCAAAAATAATAACGTATTTATTGGAAGCTGTTACAGAGCTGCGATGCACTCCAAGAAAAGAGTCACACAATATCTCATTTATGAAAAAAAATATTAAAAGCTCACTAACCTTGTACTTTTTCCACACACTTGAAAATGCAGCTTTTCCTTCAAGATGCATTCAAAATAATCAAATCTGTCTAACGTCCCTGTTTGCTGTTATTTGTTGTTACTCGTTTGTACAGACCAAAAAAAAATAAATAAATAAATTTTAAGAACATTTGTCAAACAGTTCTTTCTGCGATTGAAGTTTTCAAAAACAAGACATTTTGGCAATAACTTTCAATTTATTTTACAAACAGGAGGTTCAGCTTAGCACCTCCTCCTCATGCTGTTCACCAAGATTGGTCAAACACTGCTGTGGGATGACATCATATTCCTCAACTAACATTTGTTCTCAGTCACTCTGATACAAACGGTACCAGAGTGGTCGCAAGTGTTCCTTCAGATTGTGGTCAGAACTGCAGGCAGGTCAGACCTCAAAAAAAAAAAAAAAAGAAAAAAAAAAAAATCAAAAATGGGTAAACCCAAATCTGTGCACCAATACATTCCTGTTAAAATCACTTAAGTCGGCCTCTTTACCCGTCATCTATTTCACTTCTCATCTATTTCGAGAGCCTTCCACTACTTTGACCTCTGTGACTCCTTCCAGATTTCCAGTGTGACAGCAAGAGCCGTTGCCTTTCCCTCCACGGCCGAGTGCAACCTGACACCGCTCACTAGGAACTGCGGGGTGCGCGAGGCTGCAGTGTGACAGATAATCAGGGATGTATCCCGCTCCCTGCCAGTCACCCAATAAGTGGACTATTGTCCGACTCTCCATTGTACCCTCGTCAACAAAGCGCTAGAGAGGTAGCCTGCCCTGTGAGCCAGAGGTTTAGTATTACGCTGATGCGCCGCATGCATAGAAATGAAGACACATAGTTGAGCAGTGAATGGACTCATTTTTGAATGAGAAGATTTCACATTGCATTTCATAACAATTGTCATATTTTAACACCAAATAAAAGTGACTTACTGTTCCGGATTGTACAGACCTGATTACTGTATTATCTGGAGCAGCTGTTTATGCATACAGTGTTAAATATAAAACGTTGGTTTGACTTGTTAAAAGTTGCCATTAGAGAAACTTTGTGCCTTGGCAAAGTTCCCTATCCCTACAGTACAAAGGGTATAGCTGAGCTGCAGTGTGAGAGGCAGAATTACTCTACAATTCTTTGAATTTAGTCAGTAAATTCAAAGAGCTGCTGTCAAAATTCAAAATCAGGAGTCAGAAACAGTCAGATGAAAATTTAGCACAGCCTACACAGCCTGGGTTTTCTCAACAAATTTGGACATATGGACATTTAAACTGAAGTGAATAAATAAATTAAAATGAATAAATTAGCATAATCTCACATTTACTTCCACTTAAGTGGGTATAAAGCAATCTGATTCCGAGGTGTCAAATATGATTGTGACTTTGTTACTCAGTATTTCGAAGAAGCCGTCCCCGGTTTAAACCTTTAGACGTTTAGCTTAGCACGCTTCCAACTGTCCAAGTGAACGTTAACTAATCCAGATCAATCACTAAATCTGAAGATCAATCTCTAGCCGGATCCAAACATCTGTCTGAGGCCTTCAGGAAGAAGACTGTAACAGATTGTTAGTTGGATTACAGATTTGAAGCGCTTTCCAAGGACTTTAAAATCAATAATTTCACTTCAAGAAAGTGAAATTATCATGATTTTTTTTTTTTTTTTTTTTTTTTTGTTGGACAGTTCACATCACAGCATTCACCAATAATTTCACCATGTATCCAATGGTGCTGGAGGAAAAAGTGAGACAATCATCTTAACTGCACTGTGAACAAAACAAAGTAGATGATCATAGATTCAGATGATTCGCTGTGTCGAGGACACCAGCCTGTCCTCAAGCACACTTGCCTGTGCTTGAGTCACAGGCAAGTGTTTTGGGGATGAAAATTAGGGTGTATTTCCTTCATGGTTCTGGGAACGAGTATGTAAGCATACACCACAGGAAGTAAAGAGCATCTCTGTCGGTGTGAACGTGTGAAACATGTCAGTTGTGTGCATCATTCCAGATGTCTTTGTTCATCACTTTATTTGCCTCTGTACTGTGTACTGCTTAATGTGTAACTTATGTAATCTGAACTCTTTTTTGAGGGTACAAAGAAGAGTTCAAGAACATGCAGACAACCCTGAACATCCTCTTAATGAGACTGTTATACAACATCAGAGTATCTTCAGTCAGAGCCTTCTTCAGTGCCGCTGTAACACTGACCATTACCAGAGATCCACAGCCATCCGCATCTAAAGCAACTTTTTAAAGAAGTTTTTATAACAGTTTTGCATCTAATTCCCCTCTGGGTTTAATAAAGCATTTTTGAATTAAATAGAATTTAACAACAAATCAATTTTACAGTCTAGTTGTAATAATGTAATAGTGGATGGAAGAAGAAGGTATTTTTGCATTGCAAATCCCAGTTTTTGTACTGTTTGATACCGTCCCTGTAGTCAAATTGATACATATTATATTGAAAACAATAGAAACTCCTATGCTGGCAGCAGGTTTCTGGATAAATTACTCTGTGGCGATTATTTTTCAGTGCGCTCTATTATTTCTCAGCGTCAAGCAACAAAGCATATAAACACAGGCATTTACTTGGACAGCTCACTTGTTCCACTCTGCTTGTACAAACACATTTAGAGTTACACAGAGTTGCTGCACAGCGCACGGACTGCTACGGGCTGGAACGACTAATAACCAGTTCAGCAGTTTGACATCAGCTAAAGCGTCCAATTAAATTGCTCGAAACTATGGGAAAACATTATTACCAACGAACACGCATTGTTTTGCCACTGCGTACTTGAAGAACTTCCCAGAGGAGATGTGCATTTTTCCGACATTGGGTTACTCCCTGGAGTTGTTCCCGTGTCCTCTGTCGAAGGTGTGAACACTCAGGGACAATAAACCGCAGCTGGGTGTGGCTTGTACGAGAAATAGAAACAGGGAGCTGAAATGTGCATGCCTCTTTGTTAAATGACTCATGATGAAATGTCATCTGCCACTGATTTTAGCTGCGCAAATCCTCCTTCGCACCACACAAGGAAACAGCTCTGCCCGGCTGAAATATTGCAACAAACACGGGTTGATCTGCCACATAAACAAGAGAGCTACACTGTAGCCGTAAGATAAATTGACATTATCTGGAGTCAGGCCTGGAGGAGACTTAAAAGTGGTTTATTTTCATTGCATGGCTGCTGGAAAGTGATGTACGGCACGTAGAAGAGGTCCACACGAGGCCATTAGGAATTGTGACTAAGGAAGACGTCAGTGGAAAAAGAAAGCAGATCTTCTAAGTTTTAAAAACAGCCATCACTGTACAGTTTTCAGATGAACTGCTCCCCTTTTACACCCTCTGTTATTCAAATCTGCAAGTGTTTCCAGGATGCATGTGTTCAGTGTCATTTCTTGATTTAGTGAACAGACACTGGAAACAGTAATAATAACGTCTGGAGTCATTTTGTTTGCTCCCTAACAGTCGTAACAGTTTCAAGTAATCTTGATTGCTAGATCTTCTGGCTTTCTGAGCCTCATTAAAGGATTTTCTTATGATTTGTGAAGCTCTTGCTCAGTTTTAGCACAACACCCAGATGATCGGTTTTAGTTTCTCAGAGCATTTAACTCAGATTTTTCAATCATTCAGTGTCTTAAAGTCAAACACTGAAACTAGTGTTGTGTCAACACAAAACACAACCATAAAAAGACCTGAAGGGAGACTCGGCAGCTACCGCTGCGTGGTCTCCTTTACTCCTCGTCTGATTGCTTCAAGTTATTCTTCATTACTCATTCATCATTTCTATCTGTCCTAGAATCCCTAACTCGCTTCATGTCTCCACCGCAGCTTCACCTCAGGCCGTCGGGAACTTGCCGGTCTGCTCCTCTGCCGCCTAATTGACAAGAAGCTCTTTCAACTCTCACTAGAGCCCAGCACTTTTCCTCTGAGCAAAGTCCCACTTACTTCCACACGACCACTCCGCAACTTCAACTCACCGACTCTCATTCAGGCTCCATAAACTTTTCAACCCTTGTATCCAAGGGTAACCGCCTCCAACGCCATTACTCACTCCACCGGCAAAAAAGTAATTCACTTGCCTTAGCCTTTCTTGAAGATCTCTAACCTTCTTCTATGAAGAAGCGGTCTTTATTTGCGGAAACGTGTAATAGAGGTGCTATTACACATGTACTAAATATAACTGTTAGGACTTGACACGCTCCGAGAATGATAAAAAAAATCAAGCTACTTTTTAAAGAAAATCCTTATCAGCATGCAACAACATCGGTTTCAGGAATGTGACCTCATTTTCTTCTGTTCCACCGTAGCAACCAAATCATGCAGGCTTACAGTCGCCCTTGCACGTGTAATCCTGCAACAAAAGCCTGCTAACGGTTTACCTGTTCTCACACACCTTTTCCCTTCCACGACAAGGGGAATGGAAAGAATGGAGGATTACAATGCACTGAGAGTTTCCTAATCTATGTATTACCAGCAAGCAATTGAATCTGCACTTCCTAGGCAGGCAGAGTTTGTGAATTAATCCTGAGTGCTTTACTGTGATCTGTGGAACAGACCACAGTAAGGCATTACAAAGTAATGCCTCACTGTACAGGGAATGGAAATTGTTGCAGTTTTCCACACATTTGCATAAATTCAAAATCTGGCAGACAACATTTAATGTTACTGATTAGATGCGTCTTGTCATTCAGTCAGTAACATTCCAGCTGTTCTCTGAAGGCCTCAGACATTTGTTGGAGAACATTAGGGAACAAAAAGCATCATAAAAAAAAAAAAACAACAACAACTATGGAACACAACAGACAAACAGCAAGAAAGTTTTAGAAAAGCTTAGAGTGGATCTCGTTTCTGAAACTGCATCTCAAATTTTGAATATCCCAAAAGACGGTGCTCCTTTTATCATACATCACAGCAGAAATATTATTGGATAAATCTACCGGGATCAGGCTGTCAACCAGAGCTGACATGTTGGGAGACTATTATTAGGGTGATTTGTGGGGTCCGTGTTCACTTTGGAGGAGCTGCAGAGATATGCAGATGGGAATATTTGTCAGTGGGAGAAAGAAGAAAGTCACCGTTTAGTGAGAACTATGACAAATTAGGGTTGCAGGATCCGGCTAGAATGGAGGTCAAAATTGAGCCCTTTTTGGTCATACTTGCATCATACCTTGTCGAGAAAAAAAAATGATAATGCTCATCACCTTGAACACAACAGTGAAACATAGTTCTGCCAGCATTATTTTTTTCTAACAAATTGCTTCACAAGACTTGCGTATGGGATGGAAGCTCGCCCTCCAGCAGGACAACAAGTCTATAAGCTGATCAAAACAAGTTTATGTGTTAGAATGGCCTAGTCAAAGTCCATTATGTAAATCAAAATAAATGAGAATCTGTTTGAAGACATGATAGTTGCTGCTCACAGATGTTTTCCATCCAATTTGGCTGAGCTCGAGATGTGTTCCAAAGAAGAATGGGAAAGATTTCAGCATCAGGCAGAAATGTGGTCCAGTCTTTCTTTATAGTTTTCTCCTCACGTCAGCATTTATTCTTCACTTGTTGTGTCTCTGCTTGACCTGAAATCTTCAAGCCAAACATCAATGACTTGAACGTGCTAAATATGGGCCCTTCAACGGCCATATTGTCCCGTCTGAAAAAGTGCTGCCTCTCATATCAGAGCCACTTTCTTCCAACAAATCAGTCTCTTTAATTATTGACCAGGTCAGGAATGCTCTCCAACACAACCCCCAAGGTCTACACACACACACACACGCACGCACGCACACACACACACACACACACAAACACGTGCCCGCACCCAGAAACTCTGCTGAGTGATTCTCCAGGCAAGTCTCTACAGTACACACACTCGCTACCTCAGGGGTCAGAGTGGAGTCAGCTGGATAATGGATGAGTTTGAAAGAGGCAGCTTACAAATCACCAGCACTCGCCTGACCCCCCTTGGTCTGCCCTGGGAGCCCGAACCGCTGTTTAGAGTGAACTCAAGACAAAAGGGTGGTGATGGTTGGGGGAAAAACTAACTAGCAGTTTGGTTGAGGAATTTAAAGATAGTCTGGGAGTTCATGTTGCTTCATTGTGGACAATTGTGTTAAACTGAGTCCCACTTCTGTAAAGTTCAGCAGCTGTGCTTCAGAAAGCATTACTCCCCAAACATTACTTCGCAAAGTTAATTTTAGTTTTGAAATATAAAAAAAGGTTCACAGGTTGTTGTTGTTGTTTTTTTTTCCATTTCTTGCTGCAAATGCGAGTTTTGACACCACTTTTTCTGTTTTTCGTTTGTTAAATTTGCAGGATGTATTCTGAAATATTAGTGCTATAAAACGCCTAATGTTGCGGGATCAAAACGGCTCAGGTTACAAAAGTCATTTTAAGAGAAGCAGAAAAAACATTAGATGAAACAAATCCATCCGTGGGACACATGACCCCGACTGCTGGAGGTCATCGCCCCTTGTCTCCAAGTCCTGTTCAAACTTTTCAACATTTACACTTCAATGTGCTGCATTTTAACAGTGACAAGATTATTCAAATTAAGCTGTTTATTGTTCATAAAATGAAAACTTAGTCTTTAAAGCAAAAAAAGGCATCGCATAATTACTAAAAACAACATTTTATAATGTATAAACTGTGTTTTGTGATGGACAAAGAACTGAACACACGATCCTGACTGCTGGAGGAAGGAACCAGCTCCCCATTAGGTCACATGCAGAATAGAAAAGAAAAAATCTTTTATTTTTCTCTTGAATTGATGAGAATCAGCAGAAAATGGGACATGCAAATAAAAACTCACAACAACAACAAAAAAAAAAAGAAATATATTTTCAAAAAAATAATGACAATGTACAGTAATGCTAAACATGCAAGGTAAAGAAACTATGCTGTCATAAATGAATGTCTGATGTATTGTAATGAAGAACTGGTTATTTGCAAACCAGCGATTTCATTATTAAGTCTTAAATGAAATCAGCTACGTTGTTTCTGTTGGAGTCAAGCGAAGACAGCTCAAGAAATTCTTCTACATGCTGTTCTTGCCAGCTAAATAGTTTATAATGTGCTGTGGTTATTGATCAACACTTCCTCCGAGGCTTCACCTTCTGACTTCCATCATTAGCTTTAACACGCTGAGGTTAAGGCTGAACAAGCAACCTCAGTGCATTTCTGACTGAGTTTAGATGTCTGTGTCACCATCTTCAAAGGCTCAAAACGCACCTTCCCACTTTCTCGGGGTTTTTCTGCACTTTGAAAGTGATCCGGAGGTTGAATCGGACATTCCAGGACGCAAATGCCAGGCGCGCGACGCAAACTTTCCGCACTTTTGCTGACCCTGTGAGCTCTGCAACCTCCCTCCTTCGTCCAGAGTTGCCTCGTCGCCCGTGCTCTTCAAGCATAATCGAACGCGAACATCCACCTGGCGAAGTCCTCGGAGCGCTCCATTTCAAAGCACCCTTTGTTTCACGAGAGAAAAAAGAAAAAAAAAAAACTTTGAATCAGTGATGTTGATGCCTCGTCAGCCCACGAGTCCTGGAGATGTCTGGCAACGAGAGGCCTGATAACGCTGAAACACCATCAATTAATCATGGCCACAGTGGCTGGGTGTATGCTGTCATGGTTTATAAGAGGGGAAGAGCGCTCTTATAGAGTACGCTATCCACATGCTGGCTTATGAGCCGCAGCTATTTATGCCTGATGACGGAGATGCTGCTGATGGGCTGAACCCAAGAGGAGGAGTGTTGTTTGTTACCTTACAGAACAAGTGGAAAATGATCAGCACTTACTGATAATGTATGGGATGTACATACCACATGCAGTACGCAGGTTTAGACCTGCGCGCTGCAAACCCAACAAATGGACAGACGTTTGTTGGGGTTACAGGACAAATGTATATATAATGATAACACTACGTTACTGCAGGTTAACCAATTACTGGCTTGATGACGTGAATCAGTAAAAAATATGGTCAGATGAGTAAAATCCACAGAATGTTTGAGTAGATTTTACTTTGAGGTGACTGATTAAAAGGGGTTGAGCATGCAATGCAGGGCACAGTTCTCCAAATGTTTGTGTAAAAAAAAAAAAAAAAAAAAAAATTGAAAATCATTTGCCCTTTTCACTTCAATTCACAATTATTCACAATTACAAATCCCAATGAAATACACTGAAGTTTGAAATTATAACGTGAGAAAATTTGAAAAATTCAGTTTCCAAAGCACCACAATTAATTCTGAGTCTCTATTAAGTTTCAGTTTGATAGTTTTCAGATCTGAGTGTGTCCAAAATACGGATTTATTTTTTTTTTTGCAGAAAAGCTGACATAAATTCCTCATATTTCAGTCAACACTTCCTCCCACAAGTCAATACAAGCTTGTGCTCGAACTTCCAAATGGCATTGTTTTTTAATTTTTTTATTAGAGCAACATGTTGCAGCTGCCAGTTTCCTCTTCTGTGTTTAATTATTCGTTTGTTTCTTTGCTGCATTATTACTTGCAGAAAAAAAAACTCCATAGGTCTTTCTTACGTAATGAAGATCTTAGCGAAAGTGCTCCAAACCGCCTTCTTGCAACACAAGAAATGAAACACAGATTAAGAGATGATGACTAATTTTGCCTATAATGTTTTGAAACGTGTTGTGAAATGTGTGGCATTTAAGACAAAAATATCTAAAGAAAGGTAGTAAAATAATATGAAACAAGTAAAACCTCTGAGTTATATTATATTACTTTATTATATCTTATATTATACTATAATATAAGATAATAATGCCCAACAGGAGATGACATATGTTCGGTAAACTCAGCCCTACTGGCTAATTTGGAGATGTTGGGGACAGTATAACAGCATGGATACATGTAATGGAAAGCTTCATAGCCTGAATATGCTGAAAGACAACTTCAAGCAAATGAAATGGACCCTAAAGAGTCCATTACATTTGCCTCTTTTCTTTTTTTTTTTTTTTTTTTTAAACGTGACATTAATCAGAAGTTCTCCAAGCTGTCTAGTTTTCCAATACTGAAACTCCCTAGGAGTTTCAGTATTGGAGTTAATATATTTTATGTGCCGTCATAGATCTGATGAAGGAGACAGACTCAAAGGTCTGATTTAAATGCTTCTTTCGTTTCCATGTTGTTGTTATGAGGTTCGCTGCTTTATTTTAGGAGCCTTTTTATGCCTGAGCTCGTCGTAGAAATGAGGCGTCATAAGTTCTTAAATACGTTTGATCATGTGAAACATTTAGGTGAGCCTCCTTAATGTTCACCTTCTTAATCTGAAGGTCCTGAGACTTAGATGACCGCTTCCTCGGATCTTTTAGAATAACCAGCTCAAGTCTGGCTGGATGAATGTTTGTTCAGTCAAGCAGACACACCCAGAAAGAGATTCCAGAGTTCATTTCTTCAACAGCTCCACCAATGTTTTTTGGTAATTTCACGTGATGGTAATTGCTCTGCTCTGCTCTGCGTGAGTTAACTCCCATGCTTCATCTCCCCAATTGGTTCTCCTCTCTTGCTGCCACCGAACACACACAGAAAAATTACATTCCATCTATTCATAGACATTTATATATATGAACAGTGATCAGTGGGGAACTATTTTGGTTGTGTTTTTCTACTAAATAGCACCTCTGCGCATACTGTACATCTTTCCAGTAGGAAGGAAAGCAGGTGTTTAACTTCACTACAGGGCCAGTAATCCGAGCACTGGCTGTAAGGCCCAAAAGCCTGAATGATTTGCATTCTGCAACACATGGCAACAAAACAACCCCATTCAAGATTCAAATTTGTCTTGGCACTCATTTTAAAATGTTTCCCATCAATGTAATGGCACGTAAGGGAAAGCTACGTGGCCTATAATGCTGGAATGGAAAAGTGATTTTGAAAAATCAAAATATGTTTTTTTTACTACACTCTAAAAAAAAGAAAGAAAAGAAAAGTAGACAAAAGAAATGTACAAGCAATAAAAAAATCTCTCCTCGCTGATGACATCTTTCTGGAAGCTGCATGAAACAATAAATCACCGTCAAACAAAAAAGTGCAATAAAAGTCGAGAGAGTGGAGTTCTGTGGGGTAACGTAAAGCAGCTGATGGTAATGTTGCTGTCTGCTATCACATGCACATCAACAGAGCACAACGAAGCTTCTGCTTTGTCACTGAGCATTTACTACTTTCTCCTCTCGCCGAGTCTCCTCCCTCCCTCCCCGGCCCCCCCCGTCCGTATGTGGTATAGTACTACATGCTCTGGTTGACAGCTCATGCCGAGCCAGCACATTCCACATTATTACTACTTCAGATGTTTGTAACCAGGCAGCGCTGCCATTGGCCGAGACACCTCCAGCACTGAAGTCATGGGGAACCAATGAGGAAGACGGCTCTGTGCAGACAAAACTCACCGCTTTAAACTGCGCTCCCTCTGCTGGGGATGACGGAGAGAATCTGGGACGCAACTGTGGTTGTGTCAAAGCATTTGTATGTTTAAATGATTACAGTTCTCGCTGGGCCAGTTTCTGTTACTTCATTTCAAGCTTTTATTTTCAGTTTCTCCCCTTATTCACTCACCGTCATTTTTCAGCCTATAACACTTTCTTTGAACTACTAATGTTTATTACACTCAATTCTGCCCACTGTCTGAGAGCATTTAATGCCCAAACGTATCTTTGAAAGCAATTTAAGAATTGTATCTTTGTATAAAAACTTCCATAAATTAAAGAAATTATTTTTTAAGAACTTCATTGTGGGAATTAGCAATACATATAAAAGGTAAGTTCAACAGATAAGACTCTCTAAAGGTTTTTTCTAAGACTGTCATAATTACCCGCCGTTATTGATTTTTTTCAGTTTGGTAAATTTATTACGTTTTACCTTTTTGTCTTGTTTCTAAGCTGGACAAGGTTAATTGAATGCGCTAAATTGACCTTCAGCATGTTTTGTGTCTCTAAGTTGCCTTTTAATGGACTGTGGCATAACCCACCTCTGAGAACCTAGTGGTTATCCATGCAATCTCTTCTCACCCATTACACGAAGCAGATGTCTTGAATGAAATATTAGTGTAATAATATACGAAACAGCTATTTATAATGATAAGCAACAATTTATTGGCAATTTATAGAGGTTCATCTTGCATCTCAGGGAAAGATAGCTTGCGTCTCTCTCAGTGCTCAAACCAGAAACTCACCGGTGCTTATTATCCTTTTCAGAATTTTAATTGAGGCTCTTGTAACCTTGTACATATTATTGTCAAAGATGTGGCCAATTCCCTGGTTTAAGTAAGAGATACACTTATCAGATCGGCCTCTTTATATTTCTGACTATAATTCATTGCAATGACAGATTTTTCTTCTACTGCAGCCTGTGGAGATTTACATACACCAATATATCTGTTCTGACTGTTAAACTGCACTGAACGTGGTGATTGAACTGGGTTGAACTGGGCTGTATTTACGTTTCTAGTAATTAACTGTTCTTCTGAGATAGTACTCCATAAATGCCTTGAAAATAATTTGATTTTATTCAAACTGAGCAAAACTCAACAGATCTCCTTGTGTCTACTGGGAACAGAAGAAGTGAATACTTGCATTGTAGATTTTAGTGTTCCAAACCTCTGCTGCATCTGTGCGATTCATAGTAACGTCGTGTCACAAAATATTACAAACCGTCTCATATTGACTCCACAAAATGTCCCGTCATTTTCCTGCTGCTGACCTCATTTCTGCTTGAAGCCCGTCGGCATCTTTTGCTTACGTTTGCCGGTATCACAGCCAACACTGTGACTGTTCTAGTTCACTGCTACCATGTTCACACAGAGGCAGCTGTTTTTAGTTTCAAAAAATAAATAAATAAAAAAAAAAACATTCTGATTATGTAATCCCCGCGCACAGCTTGCCTGGTGTAAAAAAAAAAAAAAAAAAAATTGCAGACAAGGTACAATCTTGAACGCAGAAAAGCTTCCTGCAGATAAACAGGTGAAACGCTTCCCTGAGGAGCTGAGCAATACAGAAATAACCTCAGAAGATGCTCAAAGATAGTTTCCCCCACCCCCTACTAAATTTGTTGGTTGTGTAACTAAAAATGTCTGCAAGTCACTACTACTGTGGACTCAAGTCTCCTTGTACAGCTGCTGGCTGCTTGTTTCACATACTTTGAGCAAAGTCATAAATCAAACCGGTCATGCAGTGACAAAAAAGAACAAATAAAGGAGCAGCAAACATACATTTACGAGACAGTTCTGTGAAATAACTCGTCTGACCTGCTGAGCCGATATCGAGCTGATGCGCGCATCTTTGCATTGTGATACAAAGATGCAGTTATGGGAAACAACAATGTTCACCTGCATCCACATATAGTCAAAGCAGTTAACACATTGTGCATTGTCGTAACAGGTATGGATCATAATCTTTTCATTTCTTCCATTTCAAATGGGTTCCAGCTTATGACAGAGGCATTTATTTACAGGTTTGAAGTTGAGAATTAGACTAAAAGGAGGCAGAGTAGCTCTGTTGTCGTGCAGTCAGAAGGTCCTGGGTTCAAATCCCAATCTGGGCTGTTTGAGGATGGAGGTTTTGCGTTTCTTTTTGTGCAAGCCGGGTTTCTCTCCGGGTACTCCCCGTTCCGCCCAAAGTCCAGAAACATGACTGTTGGGTTAATAGGTCTCTCTGACCTGACCTCATGAGTGTGTGTGAGTCTGTGCTGCCCTTTACAGATGAGGTACCTGTCCAGCAACCTCACGTGGACACACAGGTATGGAAGAAACCATAAAAGAAGCTTGAGTAGTGCCCACATGAACCCTGAACTCTGACCTCATTTTGGAGTACAAGCAAAACCCATGTTTTTGAAAAAACAATTGGACATCATGCAAAAGCCCATCTGTTTCTTTTTTTTTTTTCCTCAACATTTTTAGTCATCTGAATGTTAAAACCACAGGAAATGCAACAAAATGTAAAAAAGAAAAATCTGAAAAGATATAGTTTCTGTTAAGGAACAAATTAGGATCCTCCCCCATGTTTATTCCTACGTATTATGATGTCTGCCCTAAACCGCAGCTTTGCTACACTTACAAGTTTCATTCAACCTAGTTTTATTTTCATACAAAGTTAAACATTTCTACTTCTGTGAACCCTGGCTTCGGAAGTCAAGACACTGCTTTAAATCCCCTTACAGCTTCCTTGTTTTGCCAAGAGGCAAGAATTAGCTGAGATAATTTACGTAACGAGCATGCTTAGCTTTATGGTGTTGGTGCTGCTCTGAGCTCTGCTTTAACAGTGTCTTGTTACCAACTGTGACAAAATGTTCACCCAGCCATCAACATGACGACGAAACGGAGCCACACTCCGCTTTTGCAAATATATTCTTGTGGATCAGTGCTTATTTGTAAAGTCAAAACTTCGAGCAAAATTCCACGGTGGCCACCTGTACGACAAACTCTATGCCTTTCTTGCTAGATTTTTCTTTTTTTTAATTTACCTTTTTGTGCAGAAAAGACATCCTTACTTCTTCGCAAGTGTTAACTCGGCGCATGCATCAGAGACCAAACACAGAAAGCTGAGCTGTGAAGGGCCTCTCTTCTATAATAACTGAAGGCTTAAGTGAAGCTGGTTGAATTTTAATAGAGTTCTGCAGGGTATTCCATCGCCTCCAGTCCCAAGGCTCAAAGATCAGAGAGAATTTTCAAGCATGGTGTCCCTTAGCCTCTCACGCTCACTTCTTCCCATTCTTTCTCTGTTTTTGCCTCCACTTCTCTTCCCATCCTCAACTCCCCTCGTTTTGAACTCCCAGTTCCAATCCCTTTTTTTTCCCCCCTCTTGGGCTTTTGTCTCTCTCTTAATCCAAGTGTCTCCCACTTTCTGTTGCTTTCTCGCTCTCTGCCTTCCCCGTCTGCTCTGTGAAATTTGTATTAAAGCCACTCGAGGCGTAATAATCGCTGAGCCCCTCTCTGCTTTCTGGCACGGAGAACAACTCATGACTCTCAGCACAAAAACTTGCCACCGAAGGACAAAAAAAAACGCCACAATGAACTTCTAAAAAAAAATCATGCAACAATGTTTGGAGAGCTTCTCCACACACTGGGATTATACAGCAGAGAACTAATTTCCCCCATGCCTTGAAGCCATTGAAAGGAACTTTTAAGATTTTTTTTTTAAGAACTGATAAAACTAATATTACTCAGAATTTATCAGAGATTTCATCAAGAAATAATAAAACATAAGATTCCCATGTTTTATACCTGCAAACAGTGGAAGAGAACACATAAATTATTGCTTCAATTAGAAAGAAAAAGAAAAAGAAAAAAAATCCAAAAGAAAAATATACAAGAGAGCACCAAAGCGTAATAGAAATTCAAAAACACGAGTTCATAAAACCTTTAAAAGCCTCCGTGTCTCGTGTTGTTCTTGCGCATGCTGGAGTGAGGAAAAAGCAGCAAGAGGCTAATGATTACCAGCTCCCTTGATTAATGCTTGCTGTTTAAATACAACCATTCAGAGGAAACCCCAACAAGCCTTTACATCTTCCTACTGGGACCTTAATGTGAAATACACTCCAGGCTAATCTGACACGCAGCTCATAAAAATTCAACTCCACAGTATTTTGGAACAGGAAAAGCTCCTTTAAAAAAAAAAAAAAAAAAAAGAGGGTTCAGGGGTAAAAGTTATTGATTAATTTATCTCTTCCCTAAATCAAAAGACTCCAACTCTAAAACTTTCTGACATAAACATGAAGTTTTTTTGTTTTTTTTTACTTTAACTCAAAGAGTTACAAATATGTCTTACTATTTAG
The DNA here is from genome assembly GCA_010277015.1 of Poeciliopsis turrubarensis. Lineage (NCBI taxonomy): Eukaryota > Metazoa > Chordata > Actinopteri > Cyprinodontiformes > Poeciliidae > Poeciliopsis > Poeciliopsis turrubarensis. The sequence goes on along the minus strand of VMRN01000014.1, from coordinate 4,040,415 downwards.
TAACGTGTTAGATCGTCTCCCCATATAAAATGACTGAAGCTAGAAAGCGTCATCAGCAAACAAACTGTTAAAATACACTTTGCAACACTTAACATCAGAAAGTTGCTGAAAAGGTTTTTTTGTTTCACTTCTCACTGTAACAGTCATTGTTCCAGGATGCAAGACGTATGTCACTTCCTTGCAGACATTGAATTTATTGTTACATTTGAACAAAATTTGAAAACAACTCATAAGTAAAAACATTTCATTTCCCAAAGGAATGCAACCAAATTTAAACTTAGAAAATGCGTGAAGAAGTTCAGAACTACATTTTGTGACATTGTATTATAACCATAAACACATTGCTCAATCGAATTTTATGTGATCCATTGCCACCAGAATAGACATTATTTATGATCTCCTTCATACAGGAATGACAGAGTTGGGCTGTACCTCTTGAGAAAGCTTAGCTCCTTCAGTGTTTGCAGAAAGATATTGCATATCTTCTCTGAGTCTGTTGTGTCATCTCTTGCCAAAGACTTAGCCAAAGGCTAAGCAAAGTGCTAAAGAAATCTGGTTTTGTTCAGGGTATTACTGTGGAGCCTCTAAGACACAAGGATGCAAAGAAGAATTTTACATAAAATCAAGAAAATCTTGAGCATTCTGTTAATGAGACTGACATATAAAAAAACAAAAGTGTCTTCAGTCAGAGGCTTTTCCTAAATTCACTGTAATACTGACTGCTACAGGGGATCCTCTACTGATGGAAGGGACCTTGATCCTTTCTATCAATAGCCAGCAATCTACAAAAACTCTGAAGAACCTAGAATTATGAATGAGAACATTTAATTTCCTTTTGGGATCAATAAAGCATTGTTGAAAAGTCTACAACTGGGAGTGACAGCAGACATGCAGCAGAAGTTGTTGGTTTAGTTGAATAAAAGGCCAAAAGGTTACATTTTTCAGTCTCAAGTGAGGCAATGCTAACACTACCCAATATATGAATACACATAACTTTTTTTGTGTAGAAGTAGTTCGTGGAGTCTGTCTTGTTCTGACCTCTGCTGCCCCCATCTGGCGAGGCCAAAAACGTGCGAGAGCAGGGAGAGAGGACGACACAGTTTTTATATCTGAAAACAGTCACCGACTCTTCACCAAGAACTTATAAAACAAATTTACAGCTCTAAATATACATGAAATTCAATGCCATGAACAGCTATTTTCCTTGTTACGTGGTTTGGTCAGAACAAAGTCACTCTTAATTGACTTTATTAGCCAGACATTGACATTAGGGCTGGGTGAAAAAATAAAATAAAATACACAACCAAAAAACACTAGTCACCATCTGAATTTCATTAAGCAAACCGCTATGAGCCGGCTATTGGATAATTATAGCACTGGCGCTTATTTTCCAGCAGGCAAGTTAATTGACCCCAACTGCTTCGGAGGAGCTTCTTAAACAACCATGCCTAACGACACATCCTGTGGTCATGGAATAGATGTTATTTGTTTAAGAGTCACATCACTGGCATCAAGCAGAGAAAACTAAGAAGATCGCACAACTAAAGTTGGGTTAAAACTGTCCAACAGATTATTAGAAAATAGGAGACCATCGTCATCAAGAAAGAAATATGGCAAGAAAACTCCCTGAATGATCAGCGATCATTTACACGTTTGATGAAATCAAACTGCACAAAACAAAAAAGACACAGCGGAGTTAGGGCTGTGTTTAACGGTGAGAGAAAGAGTGTTGGCATACACACAAAATATGGAGGGAACTGATTCTCGCAATACAACATCTTGGTGCAATAATAGTGCAAAACTGGACAGGTCGTCAAAATAGTGCATCAGCAAATGCATGCTGTAACCAAGAAACTCAACAAAATATTAGTGTTTGAACTTTTTGTTTTTGCCCAGGCAGTTAATAATGACACACATGGGAGGAGAAATAAAATCGTTTAAACACTAGCACTTGAAAACATGTGACCAGATTTTTCTTAAAAACAGTTAATTTATGTGGATTATTTTAATCTAAAATCTTGCATTGCTTGCATTTTAGTGTGACTGTAGGGTAAGTTCAGGTAAAGACATCCATTGGTGGGACAATGCAAACACAAATATACGTCTTGCATGGATTGAATCCATCTACTGCATAGTAGTTTTAATACCAGAATGTTTTCATATTATTCATATACAGAAATTACATTTAATATTAAGTAAAATATTGTCATTGCTAACAAGTTGCCCTGAGTCACAAAATGACATTTTTGTAACTTAAAAACTATACCATAATATAACACAGAAACTTTCACTAAATCGAAGCAGTTCAAATCATCCATAGGCACAATAAATGCACATTTTCTCTTTGTTTTTAGCAACAGCATGACTGCAATATATATATGTATATATATATATATAAATAAAATAATCACTGACTTTAAGAATAAGAAAAATCTATCCAAACTGATGTTTTAGATATGAACAGTTACTAAAGAAAGAACATGGTAAATTAGCTTACAAAGCAAATGCATACCGTAAATACATCGTCTCCTAACTCAAAAGATAAAGAAAAAACCCTACATACTGACAGATTACGCAACCCTTTCTTTATTTACAAAACAGTCTTAATACTTCTGAGGCCATCCAAACAGCTGCTCAGTCACAGAGCAAGACAATTTTCCTTTTTTGACTCAAGAAACCAAAGGTATGTGCAATATATAAAGTTTTGTGTGCAGATATTTTGCATTTTGGTCTGCATGAACAACTTTGGGCTCATGAGCAAACAGCAGGTTTGCTAACAAATCTGGAGACATAAAAGGTTAGACTGGCCTGGTCCCACGTCAGTCCTGCTGATGTATTTTATATTTTACTTAAGTATATTTTTAAAAGCATTCAATGCTGCCTTTTTTTTTTTTTTTTTTTTTAATTCATAAAGCATGAAATAAATAGCTTGATCAAACAATACATTTTCTGATTTGACCTGAAAGTTGCATATTTAGGGTTAGGCAAAAGTAAATTGTTTGGCATTAATACCACAACAGCTACAAAAAGATCACATCGATATCATATGAAAACAGATTTTAAAACAAAAACGGTTGACTTTGCATATATTTTTGCCTTAATAAAGGCAAAGAGTCTTTTTTTTCCGTTGACACTTGATAAGAAAACGGAAATCTTCACACGCCTTTCATTTCATTTAACTTAATATTCTGCTACCAGACCTGCATTTGTGTCCTTTTAAAGTGTAGCCCAACGTCCGTGTAGGGATGTTATGACCCATTATTCTTTTCAGTGCAATAAAATTTTAATGTAAAATAAATTAGGTGGATCCGGATGAAAAACAGAACAATCACTCTTTGACATGCAGCAGTGATTGAGTCTGTGAGACAGGTGGTTGGGGACGAGGGCGACCTTTTAGGCCCCTCTGCGTTGGACCACTATGGTCCCGGCCACAATGTCGTAAACTGTCCTGTTGTGCTGGAAGAAGAGGAGCGTGATGAAGACAGGAAAGAGAAAAGCGATGGAGAAGTTCTTGTTCAACGCTCGCACAGTGGAGCTGCGAATGTAAGAAATTTGTTTAAAAAAAAAAAAAAAAAAAAAAGTTACTTGAACTGCTCAATTTCAAATATTGAGGATATCCACATTGATGTAAAAAAAAAAAAAAAAAATTATTTTGATTACTCACGCAGACAGAGAAACATTAGATGCTGGAACCACAAAAATGCGGTTGGGTCGAACCATGGTGGACGTGTCGCATGTCACCACCCGCAGACCGAGCAGAAACTTCCCTGGAGTCGCACCTCCAGCGCCCCAAATGCAGATCGTCTGATTAAGCAAGAAGACAAGTGTCAAAAAAAAAATCTGTGTACTGTACAGCTTATCTGGTTGGGGCTTCTTTTACATAAATTATAGCATCGACGTATTACTAATCTCTTTGTGGTTCGGCTGAGACTTTGGGGGAGACTCGTCAAGTCAGTTGTCTGCTTGTCACTTGCATTGTTGAGTTAAGCGTCTGATTTTTTTTTTTTTTGACCAGATCAAATTTTAGTGAATAAGTTAGCATTAGCATTAATATCACTTTAGCATTAACATTAGCATTAACATATCATTAGCATTTCCACAGCATCATCGACTTAGTGAAGAGGCAGTAGTAAACGCATATAGTGAAAAACTATTTTTACTTTTAACTGGAAAAAACAGTAAATGTAGATAAGGAACATAATGATACAGATCAGTGATACTGATACTAAATTAGAAATACTGCCCTAAAAAAAAGAAAAAGAAAACATGGCCATTCCAGCACACAAACTAGGAAAGTAATTTTATCATAAAGCAGCACAAGAAAAGCTAAATTCAATCGTATTTTTAAAGATATCGATCTTTACTGCTACTCTCAAAGGACGAACAGCGGAAAAACAAAAATAATGGAAAAAAAAAACTCCCAAAACAAAACTTTACAGCTCATATCATAAAAAAATGCCACAATAAATACAAAAATTAATAGAAAAATGTAAAAAAAAAATGCATTTATATGCACATAAATTCTTGCACCGAATTGCTGCTACGGTATTCTATTTCACTTTATTTACGGATTTATATGCAACAACAAAAACATAAAAAATAAATTTAAAAAAAAAGGCCAGACGGAGTTTGAAACGTCCCAGAGGTCAGCCCCATGTGGGAAAACAAAGCCTCTGACACAGACGTCCAACTGGAGACGCAAAATACATGACTTCATCTTCCGCAATTCTGAATGCAACATTGCATCACGGTTCTCTGTGGAGCAGCATGTTTTGTTGCGAGAAATCTGCTCATGCAGAAAGGAAAGCAACTCCTCGCGAATGCAGTAGAAATTACCTTCATCTTTAATCTGTGCATTGTTAATTATATGGAGAAAGTGTGCACTGACAGGTGCTGAGACAGTGGTCAGCTTAATAAGGCCGCGCAGCATTTTGTTGAAAAGATTCAAAGCTGAAGTAACACACATCTTCAGATATTGCTGATTCTTCTGTCAACATGTCTAATACTAAAAAGTAATTTATTTAACTCCAATTTAAACTCAAAGTAATGCTGTGTGGTATTTAAAATCTTGTTAGAATTACAACAGTCCGAGTCAGAAAACTCTATTTGAATTAAATAAATTCTGCTTCACCTGAATTATTGATAAACTTGAACTAGCTAGTTTTTTTAAGAGCAGGTGACGAGAAATGCATCCCACCTCATAAACGCAGACCAACACTCTGTAAACCAAAGCGACCGCCATCATTTTCTGCAGGTCCTCGATGGACGTGTTTTCATCGATCTCCTCGATGATGAAGTGGGTGATAAACTTGGCAATGTCCCTGAAAGGAGACAATACAGTTTGTTGGTGAGGGGAGTTCTTGATGCCGGACTCATTAGAACATTGTTGGTAGATAATTGGCTAAGATAAAAATTTGGGAATCTTTAAATTAAGAGTTTTATTTGAGGTTTTCAGATTTGTTTCCCTCACTTCATTCCGAATAGATGCATAATCCATAGGACGATGGTGGCCTTCACGCAGAACAGGATGAAGAAATCCACCGTCTCCGCCAGTAACCTCTGAAGAGGGGAAGGGATGGTGTACTCTCGTCCTGCACAATATGATATGGAGACAAAATGTTGGAATATTCATCTGTACAATGTCTGATTTATCGTTTCGGGTTCATAAAAAAAAAAAAAAAAAGCCTATTGATGTTACAAATCAATGGCTTTACTCAAAACACAAAATACTTTGTAACTCATGCCAGTCACAAGAAAAACAACGTTAGCTAAAATCAGCATCTCATATTGTGTCAAAAGCAAAGGCAGATACAAAAGTAGATCTTTCCACATTGTAGGAGTTACCACAGCAAAAATGCAGTCTCCTCCAAGCTAACTTTCACTTTTTGGCACACAGAGGAGCAACTGATCAGCTGACCTGAGAGCAACAAAGCAACAGCCCAGGGAGATAGGAGACGGCAAGGTCATGAGGAAAAAAATCAATTAAATAACTTTAAAACAAGTCCTAAAACATGAGGGAAGCCAGTGGAGAAACAACTGGTTTTATTTCTGCCAACTTCCTTAAATGATAAAACTTCACAGCTACTTCCACTTTAACTCATTTGAAATGGATGGCTTCTTATACCAGGACAAATAATTGATCAACATGGGGGGTTTCAGCTGGGCTACTAAAAACTATAACTTGATTTTGTTGAGCTTTAAAATTGTGACAGCCATCCAGGCGATTGCATCTTTAAGTCATTTCCGTAGCAGCAGACGAGCACGGTTTCCATCTTACGTTTTGAGGGAGCAGGAGTTGGCGACAAATTGGGAGCTAAAACAGGCTACTGAAAGTCCGAGATGACAAGACTTGAAAGCTGCCATTTACAATGCAACTGAATGAAAGTTTAATAACTAGATGTGCAAATAATGAAGAGGCATGTCCCCCCCAAAAATGTGCAAATGTAATAGAGAGGCGATCCTACGAAGATTTAAATAAATGCACGCCACACTTTTCAGTTTCAAGGATGAAAAACCATAAATGCTGTTCCACTCACCTCATGGTTATGTATCATTTCATGATTCTAGAGCAAATACAATTAAAAAAAAAAAAAGAAAGAAAATATTGTGACCTTGGTGATGCCAAAAGCTTAAATTGCATGGATTATTTCATGAGGTACTGTTGTTATTGTGTAGCTACTTTAGATCAGCAGAAAACAACCAGTGTGGTAAACAATAGGTCCAAAGAGTCTTTGGGACAACTCTAATTATATAAGCCTGTTTCCACCTGGACCTCTACTTAAGCCTGCTTCGCATGACACTCATGACTTATCTTAAGTCTTTAAGGGACAACGAACATTACACCATGCTTAGGGATGTTTCTGTAAAATAATAATAATAATAACAGAACAGGCCACCACCTACCTGCCTGAGGTGGACTTCCGTTCTGCTGCCGCACATCGGTCGAGGCTGAGCGCTGCTCCGCCTGCAGACCACCGGGGTAAGAAGGAGCCGAGAACCCCGGGGGTCTGAAAGCGTACGGGTAGCCGAACCAGTTCCCGGGCTCAAACGCTTGCTGTCCGCTGGCGGGAATGGAAGAATGAGCAGCCGGTGTCTGAGCGGTAGAGCTCGGCGGAGGCAAGGGGAAGGCTGACAGAGCCGCCCAGCTCTGCCAGCTAGCATAGCCCCAGTAATACTCCCACATCCACCGCTGCAACTTTGAGCAGTACTCCGTCGTGGCGTTAGCCTGGAGCTGCTTTGTTTCCGTTTCAGAGCCGTCGCGACTGCCGCTATCCGTCATTGTCACAAATACGGAGAAGTTACTTCAGAATAAATTAATTCAAGTCCTTTCCTAAGTCTTGCACCTGACAGTTGGAGTCGCTCATCCCCAGCCAGCGGACCCTACCTCTGTTTGTAACGACGGGAAGCACCGAAAGTGGAATAATAATACCTTAAAGTGGTGTTTTCCTTTTACAACCGCTCTTTCGGTGTTATATTACTGAACAGCATAATAACAACCTAAAAGGTTAAACTAATGGCAGTTTTACCACTTCATAAAAGGACCAAAGACACGATAAAGTTTCCACAAACGGGATTTCACCCCTCTCTCTAACCGTTAATGGTATGAGCCAGTTAAAGGCGCTTGCTGTGAACCTCGTCTTACGGTTCAGCGACACCCGTTGGTTCTGAGTTCGAGAAGACCGCTGCAGTTTTACACCACCGCTTCAACGATTTTTCTGATTTTCAGTTAGAGTAAACAAGACAAAAAGGCTGTTCAAAAACTAAGTAACTGATCATAACATCGGATTTAATATTTATAGTGACGTAATCAGAGAGACAAAAATATAAAGAAGGGCAAATTCTGGTATTTTAAAGACTAAAATAACGCCAAAGGCGGTACAATAATATTAGCCTGCATTAACTTTTTTTCTCAGGTTAGGGCTCTGGCTTGCGCATCAGCCTTTTACCTTAGATAAGTTATTACCTTAAATAAGGTAATAGCTATTTCTCTTACTTATTAGCCCTGTTTAGTAGTGTATACTGAATGGAGTAAATCAATTACAGATAACATGCTAGTGATGCCTCACATGCTACTGACAGTATTCACGCTAATATTAGCATTTTGGCTCATTGTAGCTTTTACACTAATTTCAACATTCTGAATGGTACAAGTCCGTGTTAGTGAACATGCTTGTGACTATCCAAAGGCTATTGACTACAATTTAGCTAAGCTTAGCATGATGCTAATCTTTGTAAAGGCCACTCTATCTTATCTATCTATCTATCTATCTATCTATCTATCTATCTATCTATCTGTCTGTCTGTCTGTCTGTCTGTCTGTCTGTCTGTCTGTCTGTCT
>VMRN01000014.1:4017573-4032067 GCA_010277015.1 Poeciliopsis turrubarensis | reverse complement strand
CTGTCTGTCTGTCTGTCTGTCTGTCTGTCTGTCTGTCTGTCTGTCTGAACAGGTTTCAAGAAAACATGCTGCATGTCTTACAATTTAGAACAACTGTTTTTATCAGTTTACAAAACAAGTCCCATCAATTTTATGGAGTTCCATATCACTCGTCTTTTATGAACTATCTACAGGAAGATGGTTACACCACAAGAGGGCAACAGAGGACTGTTTAGCTACATAGCTCTTTGCTACTATAAATGCATGCCTAAATGTGTCTCCTTTACTAAGGTAAAGTTCGTACTTTACCTTAGTAAAGTACGAACTAAGCCAAGCTTGCTTTTTGTCTGTCTGTATTTATAAAACAATTTTTGTTCTAGTTTTTTTACAGTTGGCCTAATTAGACTGGTTGGATATATGTTCACAAGCATGCTGGAATCCCAAATATGTAAAAGCAGTGACTAATCGGTCATTTGGCACACAGGTCACTGGGGTCAATTTCAGAACTGTGCAAGAGTTGACTTGCAGGGCAATATATCTTTTTCTAACCTCCACCCTCTGTCTTCTTTTTCCTTTTCCTCTCTCGAACTGGTCCCCTCTGTCTCTTATCCCATTCTTTTCTTTTCTCTTCTCATGTCTCAGCCCCTCCACCTAACTACGATTAAAAAAGGAGACAGGGGTGTGTTGAGGGGGGCATTGCATTTGCTGACTGGGCTGGCCTGACACTTTGGGTTAGGCGTTATGTCTGCCAGTTCTACGCGATTGTGCCGACCCTCCTGAATAGGTCCAGTGATGCGGACACCAATGAGCGTTATCCCGGCCAACAGAGGCCATGCGATGACTGTGCCCAAAACTAATCAGGTCCAAATAAAAGCTGTGTCTGGCAGAAGCTGACCTGCATAGAAAACCCAAAACCTGGTGGAGTTGCAGCGTGTGTGTCTGATGAGTGTGTATAAAAGTATATCTGTAATAATATTATTTTTCTTTTTGATTTTTGTTGAATTAACATAAAAACACACAACAAAAAAATTGAGTCCAGCTGCTAATAACAACCTGCCCCAACATTTCTTGTTATTTTTCTGTTTGTTTTTTCTGTGCTTAAATGATTTATTATTAGTCACTGTTGAGGGAAAGTAATTTAATAGTTGCCAGAAAATCCTTAAATCTCTTACAAAAGTCAACAATGAACTCTTGAAAACTGATAAATTTTTGAAATGATACACAAATGTTCTTGCTAGAAATAAAGTATAAAACAACAGAAAATTACAAAATACATTAGTCTCTCTTTCACTCTCTCTCTCTCTTCTCTCGTCATATAAATCTCCCTTTTTGTGTGCTTGTGCTCACTGTTGAGTCTAATGAGTGCTAAAAAGTGAGGAATGCATTTACTGATGTAGAAAGGACACGTTGCTGATAAGGTTCCTGTGAAACAAGTTGCTGTGTCTGAACAGGAAGTATTCTGCTGATGGAACAAGGTCATTTAATAAGAAAAAAAATCGTTTTAGGCGTGAAGAAATCCCAAGTCAATGATACTCTCAATATAACAGAAAATATGGCATAATAGCCATATGCGTGTGTCTCTAAAGAAGACTCAGAGACAAGGGAGGAAAGTCTTTGCCACGTACAGATTATTTCTCATTTTTTTGTTTGTTTTTTTTTGTCACACTTGGTGAATGTTCTTTCTGAGGTACATCTTCCAAAGAGATCTTTTGTCTGATTAGTCCGCACATTTCCCCAAAAGACTTGGGCAAACGTGAAATAGTCCTTTGTGGTCTTTTCGGCCAGTAGATTTCACGCTGGACTCTTCCCAGTTTCTTTCTTTCTTACTGTTGACTCCTGAACACTGACCTTAACTGAGCCAAGTGTGTTAAATGTTGTTCGAAGTTCCTCTGTGACCTCTTGGATGAGTTGATGATACATTCTTGGGATATGTGATAGGCTGGCCTCTCCTGGGAAGGCTTCGCACTCTGCGATGTTTTCTCCATTCGAGGATCAGGAATCTCATTCTGCGTCACTGGAATCCCAAAAGCCTCAGAAACGGCTTCGTAACCCTGTCCACACCGATATTTCGGTGGGTCTGTTTCGTACCTGTTGATTTTTTTTCAAGTGGGTGGAATGATGTACTGCTTTTTAAAATCTTTTGACCCACTTAGTGTGGTCTGACTGGTTCCATACATGTGATTTCTTGATTTCTGATTAAATGTAGCAAGTGTAATTGAATTCAGCTTCCAGAAAAGTTACATTTTCAATTATGGGGATAATCAGATTTTTTATTTTTTATTTTTTTAAACTTTAGGTTTATTGAAAATTTTAGAGTACATTCAAAAACTAAAGTCAAACAACACTTAGAAATTATAAGAGACAAAAATACAAGATTTTTACATAGGGCGGGGTTGGCTCCTTTAAGAAGGAGATCACAATTTAAAAATATGCAAGTACTTTTTACCATGAGGGCTCTGAGAGTACAAATCATTTCTGTTTGTTGCAGCAAATATCCTACTTGAAAGCTCAACAGAAAGCAGAACATCCCTTTTAGTCAAAACCGATTTGCTCTCAAAGCTGTGCAAGTGAATCACAGTTTGTCAGAAACAGATGAAAAGCCTGCCAAACATCCGAGAGGGACAGTCCCTTCGGTTCCTGCAGAGTTTCCAAACTGCCAGGCTGCCTAATTTGTGAGCTGTCCACTACTTAAAATGTTATTCCACACAGAGGTTAAAGCGTGCTGATGTCGCCTACTCAGAACGTGTGCAGTGGGTCGCAGGTTAAAGAAACGAACAAAACAGCCATCGGACGTCCAGAAAACTTGGGAGAACTCTGCATCCTGTCCTGTGAGTGGGTGGAGGAGGGGAGAAGTCACATGATTCATATGTGGCTAGCCGGTCACGCTCCACGAGGGGCCTCGTGTTTTGCGTAGTTTGAGACTGCTCTTGCAGTTTGGAATGGGATTAACCTCTTTAATTCACTGGTGTCATGCAGAGATCAAAGAGCCTCCCATTCTCTCACGGTTGTCCTTTTCTGTACTTTGTGCTTAAAGTGTCGCTGAATTGTTGAAACAGTGTTAATATAAGTGAGATTTTGTACTAAAAGATAAAAGTGGTGTGCTAAAGGGAGGAAACGCCTTTGCTTGCTGAGGCAGCAAAGGGAAGTCTGTGCTTCTCTCAGCCTAAAGTATCCCTGATTGGTCTTATATATGTAGCTCCCAGAGCCAATTAACTGAATTATTTCTGCCTCCCTGAGCTTTGACAGGAACACCCAAGGGGACAATGAGAGCAACCGCTGCTTGTTGGCCAGCTTTTGATCCAAGCAAAGTTTTTTTTTTTTTGTCTTTTTAAACAAACCCCATCCTCTCTGCATTTCCTTGACCTTTAAACACACTGCACCTTTCCCTGCTGCTAGCACACTTAGGTAAGGATGTTTGCTGGCGTAACAGAGACCAACCCTCCTCTTCCTGTCCGCGTGCCCCGTTTGCTTCATCCCATCCCCGCCGCGTTTCAAAAGCAACTTCGCAATCTTCCCTTCACTTCAGCTATCATCCCTTTAACAGGCAGCTTTCTGTAGCTGCCTGTTAAACCCTCCCTTTTTGAACTCGTGTGTTTTGTATTTCACGCCGATTAAATCGTGAAGTCCAACTGAAGGGGCGAAAAAAAAAAAAAAAAAAAGAAAAAAGCTGATCTGCACAAGGTGCTGGTTGTTGTCGGTGCGCAGCTGTGCATGCACTGGAAGGAAGGCGGCGTGATTCTGTCACGCTGAGATTCACGCTGACGTTATCTCAAACAGCTGTGAACCCAAAGGCCTCTGGATGCGACTCAGACATCGCATCCAGCAACAAGCTCTGGCTTCTTCGTGTGCTTTTAAATGGAGCTCCTCAGGCAAGTCTGCGGACAATCGAGAACCAACATGTCATCAGGGAGTCCACCCGACACAACTTAGAACAGGTTAGATTAAAGAGCAAGATTTCACCAGTTATGACAACTGAGACTTCAAAACGCTTCTTGCAGTAAATGCAAACTTCACGCAGTACGGTGAAAATGTATTTGTCCTTTGACAAGTTTTTAGCTTCTTTTTTTCTGTACTAAAAGCAGATTTAATCCTCTAAATATGGGTGTGAGGGTGTGTAATCAACTTTTAGAGCTTTATATTACGGTGTAATGTACTTGCCTCATTACAAAACATTCCAGGAGAGTTGCTATGACTCATTCATGCATATTTTAGGAATCCTCACCTACTATTTCTCCAAATCTTCACCTTGGAACTTCACTCAAGCAAAAGTGAAAAGAACAGCTTTTGTTATTTGACTCTTGTCTTAGCTTAGCTACAGTCTGATGCTACGAGTTTAATCTTTTCTTTATGCTTGTGCTCAGTTTCTTAAAAAAAAAAAAAACTTCTCCGCAATTCATAACCAATAGTTTTTGACAGATTTTCAATTAAACTCAGTTGTCGTTTGGTGATGATTATGTTCTAAATAGAAGGAAGGGCCCAAAATTAAACTTTACTCGAGGCCTCGTGTAGTCTTTGGCCAGCCCTGAAAATACTCGCTGATTTCATCTATGCATCTTGACCCTAAGCGTAAATGAAAACAGTATCTAATTTTGCCCTTTTATTTTATGTAAACATATTTAATATTGCCACATAAACTGTAAAAAGACACAAAAAGTCTAATGTTTTCTGGACGAGATTCTTGCAGTTTATTAACTCTTCCCAGAAGGTTGGAGAAAACCTTGCTGTTTGGGTTTTGACTGTTCCGTCTACATGCAGCTTGGAGAAAGGTCAGCCTGTGACTAATGGCTTCCGTTTCCCTCCCTGCTATCAGAGGCTGAGGTTATCTCTCCAGTGCATTGTCGGGAAGCGTCTGCTGCCTTCAGCACGTCGCAAAACGTCCATCAAGCCAACTTTCCTGATGACCCATTGTTGTTTATTTTTTAATTTAAGTTTCCTTAAAACGTACAAACCCTGAGTCCTTTGTCCATGTGGAAATGTAAAAGCAGTTACTGGGTGGTGCGTACAGATTGTACAGAGTACAGATTGTCAGAGGTCCACTCAACTCTGACAAAAATTTGTCTTTCGATGCTTGTTATATAACAAGTTTTACTTTTAGTTTAAGAATATATACATATATGTGCGTGTGTGTTGGTTTGCACATTGAAAATTTCAATTTGCAAACTCAAAGAGACAACCTGACCGAAATGTAGTCGGTGATAATATTATCTCTATTGGGAAACTATCGCAACTTGTAAACACCACTGTAGAAGTTGAATTTGTTTAGTTGTCATTTGCAGATGTTTTGCACATTTTCCCTTGCAAAAAAAAAATACCTTCAGGTTCAATGGGATTCTTGGTCGGGGCAAAGCAAAGGATAACATCGTACATGCTACCACATGGTGGTGGTAGTGGGGTGATCTGGGCTGCTTTGCTGCTTCAGGAACTAAGAGACTCGAACCATGAAATATGCTTTCAAATTCAGCAGAAAATACTGACGGAAAATTCAGGGCCATCGGTTTGTGACCTTAAGAGCAGCAGTTCAGCCGAACGATGATACAAAGCATAGCAGAAAATCTACTCTCGGGTAAAAAAAAAAAAAAAAAAGGTTTTGGATCGGCTAGTCATACTCAAAAACGTTCCAATGTGGTTGAATTAAAACAGAAGAAACATAATGTGAAAGAAGTCTCATTTTCTATATGTCTGCCCGCCTGTTTTGAAATGAGGTAATCTGCTTGTATTTGCATATTTTTTTCCACCATTTTTGAAAACATACCCAAACAAAAAAAAACTATTCTTGAGAAAAACAATAGTTTATTTGTGCAGAAATAATGTTTTCGACAGAGTATTTTTCTAATGTCCCCCAACATTTCCTGCAGCAAAAACACTTGTTTGTGAGAAAATCTATATTTATATGTGAGCCACAAGAACCCGGCAGACAAAAATCGTGATCTGGCCTTTTGAGTACCAAAACCTCTTGGCTCCTTACCACCTGCAGCGGAAGGTCAGCATGTCTGTGTTTGTCTGCGGCTGCATACTGAAGGCACAGACACCACAACAACGTCTTTGTTCTGCGCTGCGACCATCCTGTGAAAGTCTTAAAAATCTCACGGGTTTGTTTCCACCAAGATAGGACGGCAGACAGTTTGTTTTACTGTGTGGTAAAACAGGGTAAACCTTGGCCGTGGTGTTTGCTGTCACATTTGAATGTAGTGGTTGTGGATCTTCTTTGGGTTGTATGACATAGTCAAGAATCCAGGAAGCTGATATTTTTTCTATCGACAAAATTTTGATGCTAAGGCATGGTATTTTTATTTATTTTATTGTTTTTTTTTTTTTTTTTTTTGTTTTTTTGGCAACAACCTGTTTGAAAGAAGCAAATATTTGCTTTAGAACTAAAGCAAACACGCTGTTGGCCAAGTGAACTGCACTCATTTGTTATTTTTTTCTTGAAACAAGTTCCGCTGCAACTCAGCATCCTGTGGTTGTAAAGTGAACCATTCTACATGCTGTGCAGGGTTTTTTTATCGTTTGGTTTTTGGTTGTTTTTTTGTTTTTTTTCTCTCTCTCTTTCAGATTTGCACAAGTGAGTCGAAAAAACGTGTCTGAGATAAACAACAATCAGACGCTTTTTACAATGTTAACGCCAGTCAACTTTGACATCAGGCTCAGACAAAAACACCTTTAAAAAAATCGGTTTTCTGTTTTTTTTTTTTTCTTTTATTACCAGTCTCTTTCATAAGAGGCATCAAACACAATTATTGCACTTTTTTTTTTGCCATTTAACTCAACAGTATTAAATTTCTTATGTTATAAATTTTTTTTCCAAAATCCGAGGTTCGACTATCCGACGGACCCTCCTCTCCAGTACCCCTGAATAGACCTTGCCAGGGAGGCTTAAGAGTGTGATCCCTCTATAGTTGGAGCACACCCTCCAACCTTTTTAAACAGGGGGACCACCACCCCAGTCTGCCAATCCAGGGGAACTGCCCCCGATGTCCATGCGATACTGCAGAGTCGCGTTAACCAACGCAACCCTACAACATCCAGAGCCTTGAGATACTCCGGGCGAATCTCATCCACCCCCGGGGCCCGGCCACCGAGGAGCTTTTTAACCACCTCGGCGACCTCGTCCCCAGAGATTGGAGAGCCCAACCCAAAGTCCTCAGGCTCAGCTTCCTCAGTGGAAGGCATGTTGGTGGGATTGAGGAGGTCTTCGAAGTACTCCGCCCACCGACCCACAACGTCCCAAGTCGAAGTCAGCAGCACACCACCCCCACTGTAAACAGTGTTGGTGCTACACTGCTTCCCCCTCCTGAGACGCCGGATGGTGGACCAGAATCGCCTCGAAGCCATACGGAAGTCTTTCTCCATGGTCTCTCCGAACTCCTCCCACGCCCGAGTTTTTGCCTCAGCAACCACCTGAGCCGCACGCCGCTTTGCCCGCCGGTACCCATCAGCCGCTTCCGGAGTCCCACAGGCCAAAAAGGCCCGATAGGACTCCTTCTTCAACCTGACAGCATCCCTCACCGAAGGTGTCCACCACCTCCAAGTCTGAGACCATGGTCTTGAGTCGGAAAAGGGTAGAGTGCCTTCTCTGTGTCGAGGGAGATGTCCTGCCTCAAGTGGAGGAGTTCAAGTATCTCGGGATCTTGTTCACGAATGAGGGAAGAAGGGAGCGTGAGATCGACAGGCGGATTGGTGCAGCGTCCGCCGTGAAGCGGGCACTCTACCGGTCCGTCGTGGTGAAGAGAGAGCTGAGTCTAAAAGCGAAGCTCTCAATTTACCGGTCGATCTACGTTCCTACCCTCATCTATGGTCATGAGCTTTGGGTAATGACCGAAAGAACGAGATCGCGAATACAAGCGGCCGAAATGAGTTTTCTCCGTAGGGTGGCTGGGCTCTCCCTTAGAGATAGGGTGAGAAGCTCGGTCATCCGGGAGGGACTCAGAGTAGAGCCGCTGCTCCTCCGCATCGAGAGGAGCCAGTTGAGGTGGCTCGGGCATCTGGTCCGGATGCCTCCTGGACGCCTCCCTGGTGAGGTGTTTCGGGCACGTCCCACCGGGAGGAGGCCCCGGGGAAGACCCAGGACACGCTGGAGGGACTATGTCTCTCGGCTGGCTTGGGAACGCCTCGGGATTCCCCCGGAGGAGCTGGAGGAAGTGGCTGGGGAGAGGGAAGTCTGGGCCTCCCTTCTTAAGCTGCTGCCCCCGCGACCCGACCCCGGATAAGCGGCAGAAGATGGATGGATGGATGGATGTTATAAATTTGTCCTTACTGTGGACTCTCTTATTCTTATATTTCTGTTTTCTTATCAGTTTGACTGTTCATGCCTCCATTTACCTGTAAATTGCTGCTGGGACACCCAAATTTTCCCACTGTGAGACAATAAAGGTTATTTACATTTCTGCTGCACATGGTTTCTGTTAATAGAGAGGCTGGGGGGAGAGAATATATCAAATATTATGACACCTAATGGCAATTTTTTAAACCTCATGCACCTTACCTATTTTTATTTATTTATTTTTTTTTCTTTAGCCAATTCTGGGCAAAATCTACCATAGACAAAAGTTCAATCAAGTGCTCATGTTTGTCCATGCAGAGTTTCATTTGTTCTGCTCACAGGGGAATACCATTGTGTAGAAGCTTGCTCACATGGTCTCACTTTAAAGATTTTCCACCCTCCTTCCTGCAGGCTTTACAATCACATACAGGGGCCTCATTCTACACCAAACTTTGACAGGAACTCCTGCAGGGACGACTGGAAAAACAGCCAATCTTTGTGGTGCTCTCTAAAGCAAAATAAATGCTCTTCCTCGTTTGCCCTACAGAATCCTTTGGATGTTATATTTTAGGCTGACTCTTGTTTGCTGCCTTCTTTGGACAACCGCCAGGACAACGTTTGTTAGATCATCATTTTAAACCTAAACAAAGAGTTGCTGCAGCAGAAAAAGTGCAAATGCACACAGACAGAACATGCAAGCAATTTAAAAATAACTGACAATTTCTTTTTGCTTTCAGACGATAGCACAAGTCATCACACCACCACACCTGGCAAGTCGTTCAATGCATCTGCCTTTGTCTGAAATTAATAAAGGACACATCAAATAAACTCAAATCAAATGACAAACTCAAATATCCTTGTATGTCATTTATTTTTCATTCATTTTGTTCATTGTGTATCATCAGAGCCACAGCGGTTCCAAACAAAACACATCAGTGTTTCAAGTTGGGCGGAAGGCCTGATATAAAGCACAAGGGCACACAACATGTCGTTCTAGGAATAGACGGATAAATCCAGCTGGGCTTCTCATCCTGGAGCATTTTCATTCCTCTTTTTCAAAGCTCCTCACTGCCATGACATTTCCCATTCTGGATCTCTGTGTGCAAAAAGATGGAGTCACTTCAGAGGTCACATGATACAAAGTTTATTAGAACTCTAGCAAAAGTCATCTTTGAGCACTGTCGTCCCATGCAAAGGTATTACAGTACACATTCTTGCTACATTTTCATTTGTTATTCTGATAATTCGAAGTTATTTAAATCTATATGCAGCTCTGGAAAAGATTAAGAAATCACCTAAATTGATCAATTTCTGTGATTTTGCTTTTTATAAATATACGTGCGAGTAAAATTAACATTGTTCTTATATTCTACGGACCACCGACAACATGACTTTGAAATTCCAAGCAAAGATTTAGTACTTATTCGCAGGAAATGAGAAATGATCAAAATAACATGCAGTTCTTTCAGACCTCAAATAGTGCAAAGAAAACAAGTTCATATCCATTTGGAAACAAACAAAATAATGCTTTAGGTCTGGAAGAGTTCAGGAATCAATAATAACCATAAAACTTTCAATGGAGTTCATTCTAAAAATGTCAGATGCTCGTGTTAGTCATTTTTTACTCTTTTGGTGCAAACTGCTAAGAGCAGAGAGTGTAAAATTAATCTAGTTGGACATTACTCAAACTGCTAATCTGCATGCTTTTAGGCAATAGTAAAAAAAAAAAAAAAAAAAATCACATCACTGCAGCTGCACAACTTTGACCAATTTCGCAGATTTTCAGTGAGTCGATGCAGAGGGCAATTCCAAGCACAGCCACAGGGCACAGCTTGCAAAACGCTCAGGCACTGGCTGATGAAATCTGAATTCAGCCTTCGGTATGCCTGAATTGCGGGGATCTTTTAGGGGAAATCTTGCTGCATAGCAGCCAGGCTCCCCCACGGTTCCGCGGGGCCTCCACACACATAACTCATTTCTGCTGTTTGGTTTCTCTGGAGACAGATCTCAGTTCAACCCAGGAGCCTTTTTTTTTTTTTTTTTTTTTTTTTCCTGCAGAGAGAAGCCAAGATGAAACTAATGCAGTTTTAGTGACTATCAAGGCACTAGGGGAAAAGTCTTAGGAAATCTTTTGAGAAGTTAACCTCACAGCCAACTGCACTGCATGAGAAATGCCTCATGATGAATGTTGACAAATAACAAATGAAAATGAATTTGTGCTGTCAAGCGCAAATAAGATTTCATTAGTGCGACTGAAGTCAAGAGCAGTGAGAGTTTCTCGCCAAGAAAAGTTGTTATCTCCGAGTCAGATTTCACCACAACTGAGAGACGAAAATCACGCGAAAAAGCTGTTTATTCTGTGGTTATTTCCTCAATCCAACATCAAAGCCGCACAACAAAAGTAGTAGATCTTTGGCTTTTTTGTACTTATCTTGCCAACCGACTTCACTATCTTGAATGTTGCTTGTGATGTAAAAACAAACAGGAACCTTTTGACCCCGATTTTGTCTCTCCTTCAAACCGACAAAGCGCCGTAGATCCCCGTTTCACAAAAAGCTCTCCAGAAATTCACTTCTGAGGATAAAGTAGAGAAATCTTTTGATTTCTCTACATGCCACTCATTCTCAGCAACAAACCATGTGACTGTACTTAAGCTGTTAAGACCCACTTATTATCGAACACGATGTGTGTAGGTCGTAGACTTGAGGCTCTAAGGGTATATTACAGATTTATAGCCTTGTTGAAGCACTTGAACTTAAAAGGTGTTTGTGTAAGGCTGAGTTTAGATTGAGGACAAGCAGAGGAAGGGTGTCAACACTGAAACTCAAGTGGAGCTTTCCAGATGTTATGCAAAGGATATGAGTTAATTCCTCTGAAGTCCCAGACCTGCTGTCTTTCTCATGACACAAAGCAAACCCGGTGTCAGCCAGATGCAGCGTCCTATCAGGCGTGAGAACATATGCATGTTTACTTGAGATCCTTAGGTTTTAATTAGTTCTACATGTCAGAGGCCAAAATTAGAGCTGGAGAAGCTCCATCATAGTCCCGTTAGGCTGTATGTACAGAGCTTCACAAGAATAACACGCAAGGTTCTCCAAAAAGATTTTTCCCAATTTTTTTTTTTTTCACATTGCAGCTACAACTTTCCATGTACTTTAATGGGACTTTATGCATCAGACCAACAAAAGGTTGTTGATGATTGTGTGAAGAAAAAAAAAAAAAAAAAGAAAAAAAAATACATGAATTTTAAACTTTTTGCACGGTTAGCCACAAATTCAGCTCCAGCTTGTTTGGCAAAGATCTCTGTGACCATCTTACATCCAGAGACTGAAATTTTTTGCTCATTTATTTTAAAAAGAAGTTCAAGTGTTGTGAAGGACCGGTCGATGAACTTCCTTTTCAAGTCCTGCTCCAGATTCTCAATTGAATTTAGGTCTAGACTTTGAGCCATTTTAACACATTGACATCCTTTGACCTAAGACAATCTGTTCCTATCTCTACAATAGAAGAGCTACAAGGGTTACACCGTTTTGTGAGCCCTAACAAAGAAGCTTGTTAGGGGTCACATTCATCTTCCTGTAAGCTATGAGCAGCTTTTCTGTCCCTTGTGAAGAACAGCATCCCCAGAGCATTTCATTTGCCTCCACCATGTTTCCCAGTTTTGTTTCACATACTTTTTGTTCCCCACTTTTGACTTGGGGAAAGCGTTCATCTCTCATCCTTCGTCTTCCATTTCAGTAATGTGTTTCTGTGTTGCGTTGCTCGATTCTTGCACTTTAATTAAGAACGAACGTTTTCGAACGCCGCCCGCCTCCAGCCGATCAGGAAGAGCCGCATTAACAGCGGCGGAAGATGTCTGGGAAAAACAGACTTCGAGGTGGAGATCCGCCCTGCTCCCCGCAGTTGTCCAAACAAAGACACAGGGACGCCTTGTTGACTTTCAAGCAGTGCACCTGTAAGTCAATACATAGCAGATGTGCCTTTGGGCTTTCAGATCGTGCACACAGAACAACTCTTACCTCATGAACAGCAATCAAGTCATGATAAAAGCAGAGAATAAAAGATTATGATCCATTATTCTTGAACCTTTAGAGGTAATATTAGTTAAAGGAGTTACCTTCTTAAACTGGTCCACTGGGAAGACAAACTAAATCAGTTTTCTGACATGTAAAGCAATGAACAACAAAGGACATATCAAAAAATGGTTAGATAAAAAAAAACAAACAAACAAAAAAAACATTAATCTCATGGCTCTCCTATAGATTTTCCATTTCAAATCTTTTTAACTCGAGTTTTGAAATACAAATTTTCTGCTGCGAGAAAAAACTGTAGCATAAAATTAAGTTTAATCCTTTCGGACTGTATTTTTAAATGAATTAAGAGATAACAGTTTTCTGCCCCAGCTTTGCTCAGGGTTTTTTTTCCTCACATTTGTTTTGTTTTAAAACACATAAAACGCATCTCAAGTTAGACTGAAATTTTGTCATATTCATTTTTTTTTTATTTATGAAGTTAGACATTGATTATGTGCATATTTAGACAGAAAAATCTGTTTTAAGAGACGATTTTTCTCAATTTCTAGACCTAATTTGGGTAGTTTAAAGTATTTGCTGTGAAGTTTGGTGTTTCTATGTATATTCATTAGTAAAACCTCATCCAGAGACAAAAACCTCCCATCCTTAAATGCCCAACAAACAATTTCCCTCTCTCCTAAGTGATAAAATTCATTTAACAAAAAATGGATAATTGCAGAATGTAACATCAGAGTTAACAAACTTGCATCATTGTGAACCAAGGAAAGACTAGATGCGTTTCCATTGACCGTAAAATTACGCAAATAGGGTTCAGGAAAATAAATTAACTAATTGGAAAAATGGCAAGTTTGAAAAACACTCAGGTTTTGTGATAAAAGACGGTTTTGACACACCAACAATAGAGTTCCTTCAAGAAGATCAATGGGACAGAAAATGCAGACTCATTAAAATACAGTCATAATAAAAAGAAAAAGTTTCAATCCAAGGGTTTTATCAGGAATTTATGCTTAGCGTAGCATTGGAACAGTTTACACAACAAAAACATCACTTCCTTCAACAGAATATCCAACCCGTTCAAAATAAAAAGCTACCGCAGATGTTTGCACTGATCCTTTTATGAGAACTCTATATTCAAGATATAATTTGATGTAAATTGTACATTTTGTGATTCATGTACTTAAATTGTGGTCCACCTGTTTTCGCACTGTCCCTTTAATGCTTTTTGTCAGCATGTGTGTGACTTTATTCACAACAACATAGAAGCACAATTTATGCTGTTACGGGAAGATGTCTTACTTGGCCTCACTAAAAGCAGGCTGAACAATTCAGATTCTCATAAATCCTTTATTGTCACAATAAATATCAGATTCATTGTTCCAGGTTGGGAAAGCATTGCCTTGCTGCATTTTACAATGAAGTTTTATATCCGGACTGTCAAAGACTCTGACAGAAAACAGCTATTAAAACAATTTCAATCTTTACTGCTTCGAATGTTGGGAACCCCATAACTCCCCCTCATGCAACAGACATCTTGTGGCTTTGATGTGAAACTGTGATGTCACTCATCCTGACTGTGACATCACTGGTGACTGTCTCTATATTCCGAGATTCCTCAGAGAGATTCATTTGCAGCTTCAGGACAGAAACAAACAACAATGGCAGGGAAAGAGTTATTTATCGTAGGCGTTGAGCCCAGTCCAATGATTGAAAATGATTTTTTATTAGCAACAATTGAAATTTTAAGGAATAGCCAAAAGATGTTCAGGGCGCGAAACCAGGAACTCCGAACAGAAAATCGACATTTGAGGGGCACGATTGATCTCTACCGTAGATTTAGCAGCACTAGTGCCTAAAGGCTTTATTTTGAAAACGAGTTGCTGGAAACGAAACATAAAGATTACAAAAATATAGTAAGGGGTCTAAAACATGATTTAGAAAATGTAAAATCAAAAGCAGAAAGATTAAAGAGGGATTATGATGCCATGGCGCAGTCCTATGTGGTCCTCGATCGGACCCATAGGACAACAAGGGAGAACGCCGAGGGATCATACATGGAGAAGTGCAGAGAACTGGAGTCCCTCAAAGCACACAAACAAGAGCTCCAAGAAGAGATGTTTTCTTTGAGGGAAGAACTTCAAAGGTTGAAAGCCAGGGCGAAGTCGGAGGATATACCACCAAGAGAAGAGACCCCGGTTCAAAACCAAGAAGATGGCGAAGAAGA
>VMRN01000014.1:3876101-4009808 GCA_010277015.1 Poeciliopsis turrubarensis | reverse complement strand
ATAATATAATATAATATAATATAATATAATATAATATAATATGACTTTTTTAAACTATAACTGCTGACTAATTTGTGTCCTATCTCCTCCTCAGGTATGATGCCATTTTTGTCTCCTTTTCTTGCACATTACAACACATATATTCACTCATGCCCACTATGCACCACTGATTTCACTCAGTGGTGCATGAAATTTTGAATACTAAGTTAATTTGAATTCAATAAATCAGTCTTTTAGGTTTTTTAATATATATGTGGTTAATTTTTCAGTGGCCTTTGAACCACAACAACAATCTCAAAAGACTAGCAGCAGTGCCTGACTCAATATTAATAGTCTGTGGTAATATCTCACAGAGTTTGTAGAGTTTTGCAAAGTAGTTCAAATTCAAGTTTGTTTGATTTTATTTGATTTTTTTTAACTTATTTCAGCTCACCTATTTTCACTGCACAAATCCAAATTCCATAAAGACAAATGTGATTTATGTGTTTGATACTGATGGTTTCAGTAGAGCGCAATTTTTGTCTTCCACATAAAGTCAATTTACAGTTCAGTTCCTAGAGACTTTTCTCAATTCTTTTACAACTCACAATTTGCAAAGTAGACACTGATAGACATGCATTTATTTATCCCATAGACAACCAGCAGCTTCTTACTTAAATTCAAGCAGAAACTTAGAGCAGACCATGCTGCTCCATTTTATACATATGCAACCAGCACCAATTGAATACATGTTTTACTTTAAAACTATTCACTTAGTTTTAAAGAGAGCATTAAAAACCAGGATTAAGGGGTGGCCGATGAGGTGCAGTGCTCATGGCAGAAACAAAAGAAATGTGGAAGTATTTTTTTTCTTCAAACTGTTTTCTTCTTCCATACTTACCCAGACCTATGATTTTTAAAACCTATCATTTATTTTTCATCCAGACTTTTCCATATTCCATTTGAGCTCTCTGTCAAATTTTTTTTCTGGCATTATTTGGGCAAAATGTTGATTTAAAATACAAAATGATACTGATGGAAAAAGCAGAGTTTTGTCCCTGGTTGTACGCCAAAACCCATTAAAGGAAAGCCCAGAGGCAAACCGACTGTGACTCTTTGCTGCTATCATCTCCTTTTGGCAGAACCGAATCACATTAGAGGGCAAACGAGCCACGGGGGGGCGAAAGGGGTCTGTCAGGAATTGAGTCAACAAAGGAGGTGCTGCTCTCCAGGCGGACATAGACGCACATCTCATAATCAAAAAGACACGGACAATGCACTGCCTGCAAACAGATTTGAAAAAGACACACTAATCGGCTCCTTGCATGTTTGGATTTGCATTGTTGGCCTTTTGTTTTCTTTTTCTACATATGACTACAGTAAACGTAATCTCAACCTCATCCATGACCTAAGGATGACTCTTAGATGATCATATCTTTCGTTTCTCATAAATGATCTTGTGTTGTGATAGACGACCCAACTTGTCTTCCCATTTAACATTGTTCACCATTGCATTTACACTTCCTGAAACTCTCCTGGCTGTTTGGGGGATATTTTTAGATCCTCTTGTTTTTCAGGACGTGCAAGGAGCAAATGTGTTATTCTCAGCTGAGCTCGGCCCAGCTTTACACAATTTGTCCCCGACTTTAACACGCTTCGAGTCTCTTTCCTGAGCGGCCAGCAGTCCGAGCTGGCCTCTGACAGCCGCGGTACTCTAAATTTAGACATAAGGCTACTGAAAGGCAGAAGCATTTCCTCTACACACCCCACATGCGCCACACACACACACACACACACACGCACACACGCAAACAGCGAGCTGTTGTAGGAAATGTACTCTTTGCGCAGGCAGTAAGAAAGTGGGGGAGAGGCTGCTGAGAAACAATGAATGCACAAGGGAATGTTTGACCTGAAAGGAAAGCAACTTATTGTCTTGGTGTAGAATTTCATCCATCACGGTCTCAGTCTGAGCTTAAAGATTTGCTTTTAATGGAAGCAAATACATCAAACAGTTTCTTCTTTTGCGTGTCACTGATATTCCTGGGAGTTATTGCAGAAAAAAAATAAAGGTTACAACCATCTCTCTTTGTTTTACTGTAAAATACATGAGCTTTTCCTAGTAGTTATTCTCTCTTCGGGTTAAATCAGGAATGCAGCTGCACTGTCAACATTAATAGTCTGAACCCAGGTGTTTCACGTAGAAATACCACAACCAGAATAGGTGCGAACCCCTGGAGAGCTTGGCTGAAATGTTGTTGTTTTGCCTTTATTATGTTCATCACTCAAGTGAGTGCTTCTTTTGAATCACAAGGGATTTTCTGCAACTATGCATCCACAAAAAACTGAAGTACGTGTAATCTCTTTATCCGTCTCTCTAACCCTTTGTAATGTAATTTCACATGGACTCCATTAATCATAGAACGCATGAATCTATAAAAATACTGAAAAGCTACCAGGTTCCTGGAGGCAACCTCTCATGTATAAGCGATTGAAATAAAATTTGCAGAAATCCCTCCGGGTATGCTATTTTTAAAAAAAAACAAAAAAAAAAACTGTACAATGAAAAGTTAAATGCAACCCAGCTAATGCTGGTTAATCAGGTTCAAGTTTGGGTTCTGGTTTACATAAATTCCAAAAAGGTAAATAATGTTACATCAAGTAAAAACTTTTTTTTAAAATACATAAAAAACAAAAAACAATCAAAGTACTAAAAATGAGGGATAAGACAGTGTGCCCACACAACATCAATAGCAGTCCAGACAAGATAGGGAGAGTGCCGACAGTGTATATTGTTGTCAGCTAATAATTACTACCAACACCATTAACATATGTGCTATAAACAAAATAGAAATCAGGATATCAACCATCCAATCAGACACAATTCCTCCTGGCTGGTCCTGCATTAAAAAGTGATATTGCTGTACGGATGAAGGAGTGTTTACCTATTACTTTTCATAGATGAAAGTTTGAGACAGAGGTCAGAAGGTTGAAATGCATACAGTAAACATCTACTGCTTACTGTAGATGTTTACTAATGTGATGAGGAGTAAAACGTACTCCTCATCACATTTTGCCATGCTGCAACCATAAGGCTTTGTGTTTCTATTGGGATTAGATAAAAGACAAAGACAAAGTGGTGCATTATGAAAATGATGCATGGTTTTGAAAACTTTTTCAAAACTTTAAATCTGAATCTGAATTCAGCCATATTCACTATGATGCCAGCTACCTTCAATAGTTATCTAATTAGCAAATAGTTTCATCGTTACACAGTTTCTATAAGCATGTTCTGTGAAGGCCTCAGAGATTTATTAGAGAGTAAACACCATCAGCAGACAGTTTGTGAAGATCTTTGAAACAGAGTTAAGCAGCAAAGCAAGATCTCAACTTTTAACAATTCACAAAGTACAATCACTGTTCAACACGGGGCCATCCAAGTGAGCTGACAACTGAACAATCACCTGAGCAGGCCAAGGAACGTATTTGTTAGAGAAACGGCTGAGAGCAGGGAACCTGGCCAAAGTCAAAGGGAAGATGGATGGAGCTAAATGCAGGGCAATCCTGGAAGAAAACCAGCTTAGAGGTTGCAAAACGCTTGGGGAAGGAGGTTGACCTTTCAGCAGGGCAATGACGTTAAACATAAAGTAAGATCTACAGTGCAACAGATCAAAGCATTTTCACGAGCTGAAACGTCCCAGTCAAAGTCCTGACCTAACACCAAAAGAACACGTGGCAAGATAAACAAAAAGATCATTCATAATGCTCCTCTTCCAATCTGACTTAGCTTGAAGTCTTTTTGCAAAGATAAACATCGCTAACTTTAGATCTGTAAAGCTTGTAGAGTCATAGTGCAAAATCCTCCTCCTAATATTTTTTTTAGCAAAAAGTGGTTGGGGTTAGGGTATTAACTCAAAGAGGAATGCAGATATGTGTCATGCTTACGTAGATTTTTATCTGTAGCAAGGTTGAAACCGTGCACAGCAGAGCTGCACAGTTTTCTTTCACTGTGCAGCTCTGCACAATGTTTATGAACCCTTTATGCACAGAACTAAAGTCGTACTTCGTTATAGCTATTTATAAAACCATCACTGTTTCAAAATGCAAACAAAATAAACACTGGGCAGAAGAAGACTCCATCGCATACACCATGACAGTTCAGAAACCACAGAGGAAAACTCTGAAAAAAACCCCAAAACAAAAATACCCTCACTAATCAATTCAAAATGTTGAAGAGCTGACAGTTCATACAGGTAAATAATCTTGAATTATAATCGAAACATAAATTGCTAAAATCTGTAGTTATTTTTTTTAAACAAAACTATTTCAAAAAAGTGCTGTTTTATTCAACCAGAACTTGAGTATATTTCCCTCTAGTCTAGAGGGACATCCATGAAATGCAGATTGACCAATTAAAGCATATGGTTTATTTTTTACGTAGAAAATCACGATAAGTAACATAAATACATCCCTTAAGACATCAGCCTGTGTGTGTAATTACTCTATGCATGCCCATTAGTATTTTATGTACTAAAATAATTGAACTTTTAACACTTTTCTGACTCATTGACTATTACTGTATAATCCCATAACTTTTAATACAGCATGTAAAGTCTTTATTGGCACAAAAGCCATATTAATTTGGAGCTTTTAGTTCTTCTGAAACATTATTTTTGGCGCAAATTAATTAATAGTGCAACCGACAATACAATCATTTTTAAAAATAAGAATTTGATACAATGATTGGATTGTTTTTTTTTAAATTGACACAAAGGCTGCTTTGTTGTGGAGAATTAGTTTTCTCTAATATCTATTTTTATACTTTTCTTGCTAATATTTTATAACATATTTTCATTTAAATTTTGCTGTTTTCAAAAGGGCACTGGGTTTACAAATTAACCCTTTGCTATAACACGTACAAAACAACTGTTTTTAATATGTAACGTTGTTTAATACGCTGCTCTTAGTTAAATAAATTTGATGTGAACTGAATCAAATTTGATTGGGGCTGGGAGGCCAAAAACCCAACTAAAACTCATAGCAAAATCTGTCTGAGCGCCGCATCGATGCTACTACATTTCCCATGACTCTTTGCGCTTCAGCTTTTCGCCGCTCCTCCTCCCACCGGCGTTCCAGGCTGCAGCCTCTACAGCTGGCGGAGCGACCGCCGCACAGCGCGGCAGGCTGGACTGAACTGAGAAGCTCTTCGTCTCTATCGCCTTCCTGAAATGCGCTCGGGCTGCGCGGCGAGACACATCTCTACTTGTGGCCTCCACAAGCACAGAACCCCGCTTCTGTTCCTCTGCTCCTCCAAACGCAGCGCCGGGGGGGTGGCGGGAGGCTTTGAACCAGCCAGCTCACTGAAGGAGCCCGGCCACTTTGGGACGCGGGCAGCCGCTGGACGTTCCTCGCGCCTCGGGTCTCTGGGTAAGCGCTCCTCTCCAAGCCTTCGCACGTGAGTGTGTAAAAGTTGTCATTTGTAAAGGGTCGGAGAATGGAGGCTTTGAGATATCTGTGAGGGTTTGTGGAAAAGTTGAGCTGCATACAGGCAGGGAGGCAGGCAGGCAGGCAGGGAGGGAGCGGCGCGGTGAAGTGACTGCGGCAGCCTTGGTGGTCGCGCTGAAAGCAGAATTGGAGAAATGGTGAGGGGAGAAACTTGTTGCCGTCTGGTCATACATTTTAGTGTGAAACAAATGGCACCCAGGCATCGGCGTGAGACTTCTTGCTAACTGTCAGAAATCAGATGTGCCGCTGCTGATAAACTTCTTTTATGCTTTTAATCCGTCAGTCAGGGCTATGTCAGCTGTGTTGGGCTCATTTTTGTAGAACAAACATGGGAAGCTGTCAACATTTCTAATTTAATCCTCAATAGCTGCTTGCTTAACAAGACGCAAATCAACTTCCCTCATTCTTTTCGACTTTGTCATGTTGTTACAGCTTTGCACACATGCACAAAGAAAAACACTGATGTGTGTGAGTACTTGTATGTATGCATATGAGAAGCGAGTGCCTTTTCAGTGGCGGAAATAAATGACAACTTTTAACAGTCAATTGCTTTGTAATAGTTCACCCAAAAAAGAACTCTTTCATGACCAGAATGTGTTCTTAACATTCAAGCAATGAGAGAGAGAGAAAAAAATCCCTCCTTGAAACAAATCAACGTTATAGGTAATTTCTGTAAGTCAGGTATAAAATATTAACCTGGGTTGAACGAGTTTAGTCAAATCAGTTGATTCTGGTGCATCTGAATAAATGAGTTTCTTCAGAAAAAATATTTCGGCCTTAAGAGTTAAGAGTTAAAGGTGTTACATGGACTTATTATTCCGAGTAATATTTCAAGCTGTAATTTCTGTTGTGATTATAGTTGCAGTCAATGAAACCAAAATTTAAGTTCTCAGACAATTATAATGTTGGACAAGAATATTGTGAGACAACTGAAAAGTATGTCCATGTGTTGTGTAGCTCTGAGTCGTTGGCGGGGCTCCTTTTGCCTGATTTTCTGCTTCAGTGCTGTGTAATCAGCCTTTCATTCTGGTGAGGTGTTCAAGAAGCCCACGTTGCTCAAAAAGCAGCGCTCATGTCTTGCTTCGTTGAGTTTGCTGTTTCTCATCTTCGTCTTTACAACGCCGATATTGAGTATTTTTTTTCTTTTACATGAAATAAAATACTCAAGATAAAAACCCAGTCGGATTTGCGCAGTTTTTTTACCGCAGTTTTTTCTTCCACTCAGTTTTCTAACACCTCTCTTAGATACAACCCACTTTGAACAGCAAACCTTTTGTGGCTCACCTTCCTGGTAATAATCTCTTGATTATGTAGGTCATAATGTGTCCACAACCTAACATTTTATGTAAAATATGTATTTTCATTGATCCTTTGTAATATTCTAACATTTTTGGTATTTCATTAAATGCAAGTCACAATCACTCAGAACTGACAAAAGCTATTAAAATACATCACTTTTAAAGTTAAATTGTAAAGAAATGTCACCGTTTAGGGGGGCTGAAACTGAACTTCCAGATTATTTAGTTGATTTTAGAAAATTCTTCCTCTCTTCAGATAAATCCTAAAGGGTTTTTTTCCATGCAAAGCTTCGCATTTCAAACGAGATTTTTGACAGGATGAAGCAGTGAACAGCGTGAACACCAGTCCCATGCACAAACTGATGGTAAGATGCGTCTGTAAAAGCTGAGTTTTATCAACATCCTAATTCACTCACGATGACATGAGTGACCTCTTTCCTCCACCTGATGTTGAAGCTGTCAGGCATGCCCGCACGGCCGAACACACCTCACTGTACTGCGTCCTGCATGGTTATGCAGATGAGAAACGCACTCAATTCAACAACAAATCCACCCTTCTGCTCACCTGCCAAATAAGCCCCCCCCCTCCTTTTTTCACACTCTGGCGGTTCTCATTTATCTTATTCACACACGCTGGCACGCGCACATAGACACGCTAACAGAGCCAACAGAAGCCCCCTCCTTCAGCTCCCGTTGATGTGCGCGGTTGTTGAATATGCTGGCAGAAACCCCGCAGCAGTCTGGCTGTCACACAAGTTGACATTCACTTCAGCAAACACAATTTGCACTTTGTTTTAGCTTCCCTTTGCATTCACAGCACTTCCTTGTGTGATATGCTAAACATTAATGACGTCTCCTCTTTCTGGTGGCATCTTTTGATGAAAACATGGAAATGAATAACAATTTCTCTCTAGAAGCGGGTTAGATCATTGTCTTTACATAAATGGACTTTTTTTTTTTTTTTTTTTTTTTTCCTAAGCACTGATTGACAGCAGCGATAAATGCCTTTCAGTATTTGAAACCCAGATTGAAGTCGAAGGATTTAAATAAAAACATCTCAAGAGGCTCAATCCTGTGTTATTGTGCTACTATGTGTGCATTGTACAGAAGTGACAGAGAAGCTTTTGCGGCTTAAAACGCACACATGTCAGAAGGGTCAGCGCGGGAAATCTGCACATCTCTAAATCCCCGTCACCCTGTGAGCAACTGACTGCGTGGCGGCGAATGGCAAATGCTTTGTGACTGTTTTAACTCGGCGGTATTCATGGCGGACTGCTAATCCGGGAATTTGGATGGCGATCAGGGTGGGTGTTTGCAGCTGTTGTACAAAAAGTAAGAGATAAGTTCGAAGCAAATGAGGACAAGGGTGGGCTACTAAACCGTGTTTATTACAAGAGGAAAGACCATTGAAGCAAACACCCAGGTTAAAAGTCCTACTGTTAGATTAAATCTTATTAATAGATAAAATGCAGTACAAATAGGGCAAGACCATAAATTGAGTCTAATGATTATTTGAAGATTTAATTTTGTAGAAAATCTGGATTTTTTATTTATTTATTTTTTGTCACCAATGAACTCCTTGGTTTCGGAAGGTCAGAGTGATGTCAGCCTGTCTTCTGCAATTATGCCAAATCACAGAAGGAATGATGGAAAATATTTTCCTAAAATAGCTTTTATTTCAATGTTTTGTCATTTCTTTTTGTATAGGCAATATTAACTTATGCAAATGTTTGTATCTTTAGCCTTAAAAACTCTGTCATGTGTTTTCAAAGTGTTCTCATGTAACACCCACATACATTTCTGCGCTCATTAAAATGTCTCCGCTGGATCTGGAGCGTCCCTTTCCTGAAAAGGATAAATTATAATCGCTCCATCTCTGACTGCTTTGGCGGGCGGCGCTTCATCACTGGCTGTCGAGATGTCGTTTAGCAGACTACACACATTTCACAGTCACTTAGGCTTTAACAAGCAGGAACACCATCCCCATCATTTGAAGGCAAACAGTGGAGCCGTGGCCCCAGATTTTACAATTACGCTGCACGCCCTGTTTGACACTCCTGTCCATCCGAGGCGCGTACACCTGGGGGAATTAAAGCGAAGATTGAGTCTGGAGGAGGGCGCGTTGCTCTGACTGGCAATGAGACGTTAAATGTCCAGCTTCCTGTGCACTGAGCAGAATTCAATCATCAAAACATAAAAGGAAACCACTGGGATAGAGTAGGGGAGGTAATTATTATTTTTTTTTATTAGTAAGCATTTCCTGGAGGTTTTATTTATTTCTTTTGGTCAACAGATTCATCCTCTCTCCTCATGTAAGCAGTTTCATTGAAACTACACAAAATAAAGAGGAAACCTCTGAGTTAGTATTAGTGTTTTTAGTCTTGACATTTACTGAAATGTGGCCTATTTAAAGTGTGTGTGTGGTTGGTAACAGAAGAAAACATTTGCAGTCAGAGACACTTGTGCGGCTTCTGGCTGTGTAGCAAGGAGCACACCGTGACGCAACCGTTGGTGTTGCTGGGTGATCTCAAAGAAGGTTTTTGCTGGCCATTACTTTGCTTATCGCACTGCTAAAGCAACATAAAGAGTAAAGCTGCAGCTTCTCTGCTGGGACAAAACTTTTACTTTATCTAGAATAACATTCTTATCACTTTGAGTAGAAAGAAAGGCAACATTACTGTAACTCTATGAGCTCTTTGTTTAAATTTGCTGTGTGTGTTGTGCATGCTGGCTGCTTTACTCCCTAATGCTGTGTTGATGAGTTGCTTCCCTGCTCTGAGGTCCTCCTCGGAAACACAGACGTCCCTGCTACAGGGAGAGTCACGTGCTAGGAGAGTTATTTGTTGTGGCGTAATGAGGTTGAGCGGTGGTGGCTTTCTGGTTGTCGGAGAACCAAATGGTTCTCTGTTGAGTGCAACTATATTTGACTCTTGTACCAAACCCTGATTGACTGAAGGAAACTAATCTGTTTGCACTGTCAGTGATCCAATCCAGTATTTGCCTAAAACGGTCCCAAAATAAAAGCTAGAAATCCATTGATAAAGTTTGTTTTATTCTATTCTATTGAAGCAACTAGTTTGTCCACATGAACAAAAAGAAAAAAAAGAGAGTTCTGAGTCAGAGTTGGTCATAATTACCGTAGTTGTTTTTTTTGTTTGTTTGTTTTATCTTGAAACTTAGAAATTCAAACGTATTACTGCAGAATGAAATGAATGAAACATTGCGTGGAACTGTAAGAGCTGATACGCACCCACAAGGAAACTGTGCTTCGGGAGACCAAAAAGTTAATTTTTTAACGAATGAGCGCTAGAGTGTAAAAATGTGACTTTTTAAAATCGAGACTCTTCCAATCAGATGCAGAACCAGAACCATTTACTAACATAATTTTTGGTTAAAATATTAGGCTGTACCTTTTATGGTTCATATGCTATTGTCTGTGTGTCTGCCCATCAGATTTTCACCCTTGAATTTGCAGCGAAATATGCTGCACACAACTCTAATGCAAGTGATGGTTTCATAAAATGCATAAAAGCAAATGTTTCATGGATTTTAGTAAATCTTTGATTGTCCAGATGATGTTGAGCTTCGTTTAAACCTGTCTGCCTGTTCGGTTTGGCCTTCTTTGGATTTATTTCAGAGTATAGAGGCAGAGAATGCGGCAAATAAAGCTGGTGTTAAGAGAATTAATAACTAAGGACAGGACTTAGTCCAGCGAGATTCATTACTTTACACCACAGGGACAAAGAGCTTAAACAGACATCAGGAAGGTTAACTGGATTACAGTAAGGTCATTATTTCATACTCTTAAAGCTTAATCTGTTAGGGATTTGTAAATCTTAGCCATCAGACTTGAGGTAGAAATATTTAGAATTGTAAAATAAACAGTCATTTATTGCAGCACTAACAGAGCTCAGTATGCTATCTTTTAAGGAAAGGTAAAGAAAATGTCACAGTCGCATAAATCTGACTTAGTTTCACTAAAGTGACATTGTTTGGTGAGATCTCTGGCTCTAATTTCGTCACTGAATGAAGCTGCTTTTCAGAACTTCAGATTTTTATGCCCCAAAAAGCCATTTAACAGCCGCAGCTTTTCTAAAATAAATTTAGCAACTCTGCAGTTGGATGCTGATAAGATCATGCTTATGTTGTAATTAATAGCTTTGTAAATGCAGCGGAGGAAATAGACAAGAGCTGGAGCAACACAGTTGACAGCACATATGCACTTTATTGAATTTTGGAAACATTAAACGCATGCAAAAACAAAAATGATTGTGACGTGGCCACCATCCAGAAGAGCTTCCACAGTCAGTTGATAGTCTGGTAGACTCAGTTTGATTGGTGACTAAAATTGCAGCATTTGTTACATTTTCAGCTGGTGTGGTTCACTTTCACACTGCACTCAAAGAAAGCCTTTTGAGTGCAGAATCAAATTGAGAGGTTTAGTTTTTTAATTCCTAATTTTGTTTCATTTACACACAAATTGTTCTACCTCAGAACTGAATGCAGAAATTATAAAATACACTTTATCTTTGGGGAGTTCTGATCACATTTTCTCCAAATCATTGGCACATATATATATAATTGTTTTTACTGTACGCCGCTTCAGATATTGTTTATTCTAAGCTCAAAAGTGCAGCTATACTTCTTTTCCTCTTATTTAAATCTGTAATTTTGTTATATGAAGTCTCCAATTCCAGATTGAGAAATAATTTGGTGCTGGAGAAGAAAGATTCAGAAATCGACTGCAGCACTCCAAAAAAATGATAGTTTTGTGTGGTAATTTAGTACTTTTGTCCATAGCTTTTAAAGTTTAGAAGCTTCTGAAAGGAAAAGGAGACAGACTCAGTCAGACGGCAATAAAAACACGGCGCTACAGTTAGACGCAATAAATGAGGGAAATAAATAAAAATGAGGCCATAATTTTGCGCTTGATATTGATATGAAACCTGATATTGATTTGCATTGTCTGAGTTATCGTTGCTTCTTCTCTTTTGCTCCTCAGAAGCAGTAAACCTCATGAAATAGATTTTAATTTGCTTCTTTCTTTCTAAAGGGAATTTTTTTCTGTTTTGTTTTGTTTTTGCTCGTCCTGTCTATTGTAGTCTCCACAGCGTCCGTTGCTCTGGTTTTACAAAAAGGTAAACGAATCACATAGCAGCAGACGGGTGTTTATTTGACTCTTTCATTTTTGCCTGCTGCAGGAAATCCTTTCAACTGTAAATGTAAAGCAGGGAAATTACCTAATGTTGAGCTGAGTCAAAAGTAATGTGGTTAATCAGTGGCAGGGCAAATGACATAATCTGAATATGGAAAAATCAATCAAAATATTTGATTTAAATGCCTAACTTGGCAAAGTTTATAAGGTTTTAGCATTAACTGCACCAGTTAGGCTTTGCGCTTTCGTAAAGCAAATCTGAAGCACTTTCTAAGTTCATCACATTTTAATCTCCTGCCTGTTTGTGTGGTTAAAATGCTGTTCGTACATTTTTAAAATCTTTTTTCTGAGTTTCCAGGGGAAATGTGAGAGTGATAGATGGAGGTTTTTCAAGAGAAAAGAGAAGCTGGCACTCCCCTCCCACACCTGTTGCTGTGCACTGCTACTCAGCTGGTACAGAGGCCTTCATGATGTACAGAAAAGGACCTGTGACTTCTGTATTGAGAACCAGGCTGTTTCTATAGATGTTCAATATCGCTGCAAACTAACGGCTCCCACATACCCAGGCGTACACTTTCTGTGAGCCGCATGGACGGCTGCAGTGTCGTAGTCAAGCATACCGATGGCCGACATTTCTTATGACAAATTCCTTCATTTCCCACAATCCAAATGGATACTATATGAGGTTTGATGAGCTGGTTGTCAATTGCACAACTGTTACAGCGACACAAAGTTGCACTGTGTGTCTGTGCGACTGGTTGCGACGACTCTAAACCTCTTTAATTCTGTGTCGCAGACTAAACGGTTAAAAATATGAACACTGTTTACTGCTTAAGTGGCCATAAAAACTAACATTTGTGCAGATATCTGCTTTGTGTCTATTTTCAGTCTACCTCAAGTACACACGGGTCTCCACAGAGTGAAGTACGCCCAAGTGTGTGGGAGCCTTAAGGTGTCAACTTAAGAAATTAGTTCTGCTTTAATTAGTTCTCCTTTAATTAGAAACCAAAAAGTTTGTAGTCATGACTGCAACATCTCTGATAATTAAGCTTCTTAAAAGTTTGGGTCAAAAAGTTCTAAAATGTATTTATGTAGTTTATGTATTTATGGAGTTTTTGTTTTAAAAGGAAGCCAATAAAAATGGCTCGAGGGTAACAGCAGAAAAAAAAAGAAACATTGCACAACCTTTTCATTGTTTTCATGATGTGTTTTTCTAATATTGAACACATTCCTTACGTGTTTTAGAAGAAGCAAATTGTAACAACCTTTTAAGCTAGGCTTATTATGTCTGCTTGTCAACGTCTGGAGCTCAACGTGTTGGATGTGTACAAACACCCAGCAATGAAGTGGAACTTGTTCTTCCTGATGTACAGTGGTTGGAATCCTGCCTGGTCATGCCCAGTGATGCACGACCAGCCAAAAAACAAACAAAACATAGCAGAAAACATGCAATCGCACACCGAAAACACAAGTGCCTCAAATAAATAAACCCACACAGGTAAATTAAAGCATTTCAAACACACACTGCAGGTGGTTCTTAGCAGCTTCTTCTGAATATTTGGGTTTGCATAATTCCAGTTCGACTCTGTGCTGTGAAGCAGCAAAATACTTCCCTTAGTGCTGCGTAGAGGAAGATCGACATAATTACTGTATGTAGAATAACTGAACATTTTGAAAACAATTCACTAAACTCTGCGACAAGGAAGCTCTAGAGGGAAATCCGAGTTCCTATTTCTAGAAATTGTACTTAGCAGAATTTATGTTATAAAATGTGACTAGTAGATGGTTATGACTTGCATAATATGTTACTGTGAAAGGTCATTTACCATGCAAGGTTATTTGTTATATGTGTCTGAAGCTTAACTGGAATCATTATTAATGTAGTTGACAGATCTATCACTATGGCAACACTAACTTTCTCTCATGTGGTGTTCGTGCGATTTAAGCTTCGAAACAAATTTTACAGGAAGAGTCTCTTG
Source organism: Poeciliopsis turrubarensis (assembly GCA_010277015.1). Taxonomy (NCBI): domain Eukaryota; kingdom Metazoa; phylum Chordata; class Actinopteri; order Cyprinodontiformes; family Poeciliidae; genus Poeciliopsis; species Poeciliopsis turrubarensis. The sequence continues at coordinate 3,995,895 of VMRN01000014.1, read as the reverse complement.
ATGTTTCCTTATGAGGGAAACATCTCATTTTAATCTCATTTTATTTCCAACAAACTGGTTTCTGATGTCAGGGAGATGGAACGTCACGCTGTCGCCAGCTGACTCTGAGCTATGCCAACAATCTCTAGTTTTAACAGCAGACATCTGACTGAGATTCCTGTCAGTGTACAAAGTTATCTGAATGTCACGTAAAGAAAACTGAAATAAGAACAGTGTGAAAGAGAAACTGATGCTAATGTAAATGCAGAGATGTGAGGAGAGAAACTGCAATTAAATTGAACAAAAGAGCAATTACAAACTTTTTTCTTTCCATATATTTAAACGCATTGAAGAATACATTAACATCACTCACACATAAAGAGATAGTGTGTATTTAAATAATATAAAATTAAATAATGTGACGTTAATGTCAAGTTGTGACATAATAAAAGAGTTTGCATTGTGCAACTACTGAGTTAAACATTGCCACGTATATCTAGTCATTTTCAGGTTATTTAATTGCATTTTATTATTTTTACATGTTATTTGAATAGGAAAAAATATAAATTACGGCTTTTTGGAAAACATAATGGTGAAAGACTATGAAAGCGCACTAAATTGACGGTGTGAGGGTGATTTTATTGTTTCTGTAGGATTTTAGTAAATGCCCTAAACTTTCTGAACGCTCTTTACATTTATTGAAGTGTTAGTAACTTCAAGCTTCCTTAGCTTGCTTTTTTTTTTTTTTTTTTTTTTTTTAAGCAGGGTTACCTGGAGATATGTTTACTTCTTCGTCCTCAAGTCAAGCAGTGTGTGCAGGACAGGGTGGAGAACCCAGAACATCCTCTGTGTATCAAGTCAAATGGAAAGTGTGGTTCTTACACCGACATGTTTAACACTTTTAATAGCTGGGATGAGCTTGTTGTGTTGCATGTGTGACCAAAACATGAGCAAGTGATGACTGATTGTTTAGTTGGATAAAGAGGAGTGGGGATGGAGGAGTGAAACCAGGGGAGACGATGCATCGACAACTGCCTGGAGTGTCCTTGCCGCCTTCATGCAAAGATTTGCTGGTGCAGCAGTTGTACTTGCAGTTGTACTCTGCTGGGATTAGATGCTATAATGTCATCCGAGGGAAGGATCCTCATTTTAAACACTGCTGAGAGGACAGACACACACATTTCCCTTCATGCATTTAAAGCACAGGCGTGTACTCACAGGTCCGCTTGCAAACATTTTGCGCTTCCAACAAGCCTTGTCTATATGCTCTACAAAATGGCTTGTTCTGTTTTTGGAAAGAAGTTCTGTTTCTTGTTGATTCATTGTCTCTTTGACTCCAAGCTGGACTAAACTCTGTGTTGTTCTGTGTATGCAGGATGGTCTTCGTCTTTACCTGCAGGTCTGTGTTTCAGCAAACATTTTGCTCTGAAAAATCAGTAAGCAGTTTTTAATGTATTGTTTTTTAAAGCTAGGGGAATTTAATTCTCAGCATAAAACTATGATCCTCTGTTTTATGCTTTTGTATGTGGAAATGTGAACTGATCTGCAAATGACTTCACGAGAAAAAATTTAGGGCGTAGTCATTCAGGCCTGTGAATGTGAACCTGCAACTGATCTGACTTTTAGGAAATAGTTTCCAAGTCAACCTTTGCTAATTCTTAAGAGGTTTTGTTTTGGTGAGGCTTTTTAAGTTTTAGTGTCCATTTACTGTCTTGAGAATTGGCCTGGTGCAATCTGCCACTGCTCTAGTCTCTCATCTTCAAGTTTTAATAAATTGGAAATTCAGAAATTGAAAAATATTTTAGCTACTGTTGCATTTTTTTTAAATCTCTGACGTCACCAAGGCCGACTTCTCCGTAAAGCTTGGAGACACTTTCTGAAATACAAATATTTATTGTTAAAAGTCCAAAAACTCCTCCTTCCTTCACTTTCTGATTCTTAGTTTGAGTCTTTACCGTGTTCAGATCCATAAATGGATTCAGTTGCTGTCATTTGATTGATTTACCATTTTTGTCGATCGGCATTTACATGTACCTAATAAATTGGCCAGTGAGTGCATAAGCCAATATAATTTCACTCAATCAAATTCTAGTCAGTTAGATTTCAATCCATTTGTGAACCTGTTCATCTGCTTTTCGACTAATAAAGCGTACTTGTAAATATGACGTGCAGATCAACAAACGATATAGTGAAATATTTCATCATCGGCTTCATGTGATGCTCCGGTTTTTATTTATATGGGCCTTTAATCAAAGCCCAGCATGACTGCATGTCAGTGGGTCCATCTGTGTTGGATGCAGCCTCCAGCCATGGTGGTTGCTGCTTAGTTTCTGTGGTGAGCGTCATGTGCTTGGAGAGAAATAACAGTTTATATCTGAGCTGAAACAGGGTTATCTGGGACTTTGGGAGGAGATGATACTCAAAGGTGAGGCTGTTTATTGGTTCTCTGCTCTCTCTCAAAACAAAAAAAAAATTCTTGCTTATTATTCCACATGAACTGCACGTAGCCATACATGCAAGTGAAGGTGTTGTAGGGATTTTCTGTGCTTCAGTTTGGTTGTTTCCTCCCTTTATGTGTTATCAGATGATGGATGGCGAGGCAGATGATCGGTTGCCATCCATCATAAAGAACCTCCGGCTGGCTGACACCATTTTCCACCTTCTCTCTGTATTTCTCATTTTCCTTCCGCCTCTGAGATTCTGTTTGACCCTTTTTTTTTTTCTCTCCAATTTACCTTTTCGTTTTCACCACTTCCACCTGGCCTTCCTCTCCCCCTCCTGCTGTTTCTTAGGCGTGTTTCACATTTTTCTCTGTTTGTCCACTTTCTATTCCTCTTTTACCATTTGTCACATGTTTCTCAAAGTATACCCTTCCCTTTTGCCACCCCACTGTTTATAACTCGCTCTAGTTTTAAAGAAATGTCTGCTGTTCAAAGACAAGTTTGTCCTGCTCGTAATTAAAGCGTACCTCCCTCTTCCCTTTTCCCAAGCAGGCTCACAATAGGAAATGCCCCTGTTATCTCGTCGAGTACCAGCGTATTAATTTAAGCCAAAGGCAAACAAGGTGTGGATACGTGCTCTACTGTGTCCTTGCTCCGATAAAGCACACGCAGGCTGGTTTTATACAGAGTCCACCTCTTCAGGCTGTTTTTTCCTCTACAGTTTGAGTTCATTATGCTGGTTGCAGCACAAGAAGGTCAAGAACAGATAAGCCAGAAAGCAGAAGTGAAAACTGCAGGAAGGGAAAGGCAGAGCTTTTCTGGGCCCTTATGGACATTTCTGTTGTTAGCTAAACCTACATCTTACTGTACATGCTAATTCAGGAGAGATCTCACTTGCTAAACAGTAGGCCATCTCTGTAGCTTAATTCAACCACATATGAACAAAGAAAATACCATGAAATGCAAAATGTAGATGTTGATTCAGTACTTTAAAGTTTATCTTTATCTGTCTGAAGATTTTCAGTCAGGATGGGAACTTTGAATCCAACATTTCATTAGTTTTCATTCATTGTTTTTCATATTTCCAGGTTAACTCTGGATCATTGTGATGCGATTTCATTAAAAATAATAGCTGACACAGAGATGGCTTTACATTTGCTACAAAATAATTTGACATAGAGAGGTATTTCTATTTTTATGAATAACCCAGTCAACTAACACTTGGTTATGGCTCCTTTTTTATTTAATTGCAGCATTCCTTACATTTACCTGGCAAAGCTTGAAGAATCTGCACGACAACAGTCTCCATAGACTAGTTTTTGCTTGTTGGCAGTCCTTTTCAGGTGATGCAACAGATGTTCTGACTGTATTTTGTCTGGACTCTTAGGCCACAACAAAACTTTAATTTTATTCCAAACAACCCTTTGCTTGGTCAATTTCGACACTTGCCTGCAATCGCTGCTAAGATTTGATGAAAGGTGGTCTTGAGGCTCCTAAGAGGAGGACAATATACCAAAAAATTAGATGCAGGGAATTCTGGTGAGTTTTTGTTTCTTCTCTACATGAGACAAACATTTGTACATCCTGCAAATGTCTAAATTAAGGAGTAGGGCTCCAACGTAGAAGTCTTTTATTGTGTGTCATGGTGATGAAACCAAACCTGAATTATTGTGCCAAATTTCAAACGTAGTTGGCACGAGATAAATGCCGCACATCAACAAACGTTCACCATTCAGTGCTGGCAGCACCATGGTTTGAGATTTCTCTTCTCCAGGTGGAACTGGTGTTGTTAATGAAGATGAGTGAAATTAACATGTCTTTTCATGAGTTACAAAAAACATCTTGCAACAAGGCGGCCTTTTGGGGCAGGATTTACAGTGAGGATGAAAGTTGAAGCAGAGTAAGGCGGAAACGGCAAAGGTTTATTCTTCCAGAACGCAGCATCAAGAACAATGCATCTCAGTTTACCAATTTCCACCTATATTAAAAATAAAATTAATTTTTTTACCAAATAACACATTTACTATTTACTTTTTATAAGTATTTTATGTCTTATCCTTACATAATAAGACTATTATGAAACCCCACAAACACTTCCCCCTCCCACTTTTCCTTGGCCTCTCCTGTATCCCAGAAATGCTGTCTGGAGCCTGCATTTGTCCAATCATCCTGGAGAGGACACAGAAAAGACAGCCACTCCATGTTAGCACCTCCACACTTTACAGATTATGCACAAACATTTGCTCAAGTTTTACCCACCAGTAGCTCCTTGCTCCGAGTAACAATTGTCCTCCTTTCACAGGGATATACTTAAAACGTCTTGTGTGCAAATTGTTATTGATGTGCAAATCTATGCTGAAGGTGCAGTGCTAAATAAAGTGCTTTTTAATAAAGTGCGAAAAGTGCTGCTAAAGTGCTAATGTGACTTAAGTGAAAATAGTTCCAGTAATGAAGATCTCTTCATTATGTGTCTACTTTTACTCTCATTGCTGTTTCATATTTCCTCTTGGCTGTACCGTGGTGTACTTGTAATGTGGTCAATTACTTTTTTTTTTTTTTTTTTACCCTTCTCTTGATATGTTTGCAAATAAAAATCCTTAATTTTTTTGGGGAAAAAAAATCAGCTTAAAAGATGTTCCTGTTCTTTAAACTCGAGGTGTTTTTATGTCTTCTCTCCATCTTTGTATTGGTTCTTCTAACATTGTCATCGCACCAATTCAGACTAGTGAAATAAAGAAAAATATTTGAAACATATTTGTACTTCTGCAAAAAAATATTTTTTTTTTTTTTTTTTTTTTTTTAAGTCTTGAAATTTTCTGGAGTCTTTATGCCAATTAGTTTTGTTGTTAGTTTGGTCTGGTTAATGGACCTCAGGGTATTATAACATCAGAGAGCATTGTGTCTATGCAAGTGTGTATGTGCTAGGATGAGAATGGAAAGCAGTGACAAATGGGGGAGGAGGGGGTTGCAAATACGAAATGGATGCAATTAAAGGCATAATGCCTCATGTAATGTGATTCTGATTCCATAAAGATGTAGTTTATTAGTATTTTCATGTTATTCAAGGAATTTACTCCGTCTTCTTCTACTCTTCCTGCTCTCTGGTCCTTCCTTCCTCAGTCTCTGTCATGGCTGGGCTGTTTGAATAGACTTCTTGTGCTTATTTGCTGGCTGCTGATAAATCTGCTTCTTTATCCAAGAGAAGAAGATGGCGGTGGGAAAACATAAAGGAAAAAGGAAAAATCCACAGACAGAATGTGACAGTCATGGAGTTAGAGATGGTATATTCTAATAAGATTTCATTGCAGAACCACAAAAACCGTGACCCCAAGTTTACTGCTGTTCTTGCTTGCCCTCACATCAGCCCTTCATCAACATCTCAGCATCATCTCTGAGTTGCCTCCATTTACAACTGGTATGCGTCACACAACCAGCAGCAAAATGGGAAATGGCCTGAACTGGTACTGGAGCTTTTCCAGTCATACCGACCACATAAAGGTTTTTTTTTTATTTTTATTTTGTGAATAAACATTCTTTACACAATAATCTCCAGAGGTTCCAGAACAGAATCAGCCTTTATCCTCTTGTTTAGCTTTTTTATTTCACATAAGACTATTTTAAATCTTGGCTATCTGAACTCACATTTCAGCCGGAGGGTTTGCTGTCAAATTTATCTCTGGGCCATTTCTCTATTATTCTTTAGTGTCAATGGCTGCATTCCTAGGTGGCTTTGTAACTACTTTTCAAATTGTCTTTATATTTATTTCATTGGATCCAACATGAAAATATTTATAACTATTGTGAGTTACAAGCCTGCACATAGTTAAAATGAAAATGTTTGGGAAAATGAAGATATGTTGCCATAATGTTCTGTAGATTCTCACTGATTATAGTGCTATTTATGAAATACTTCAATTTTTTTTTTCATTTTCTTTTCTTTTTTGGTTGTGTGAAGTATTCCTTTAGCCAAGAGACAGTCCTGATTCAGAGTACAAAAGCATTACTGTAGTGTGGCAGCTAACAGACTTTCTTTAGAAGTGGAAAAAAAAGAAAAGTTTTGACTGGAGGAAGACCAATAAGAAAGGGACGATAAAAGGGATTTTACCTTCCAGCTTCTAAAGGAAGCGACGCACAGAAGGGAGTGGAGCTTTTATAAGCGGAAGACGCGAGTCTGAAAAAGGAGCAGACCCACTGCAGCAGGGTGCCACTCTGAGCAGCAACAAAAACAAAATAAGCTTTCAAAACAGAGGCTCCTTATGAAAACCAAACATCTTAAGTGAGAGCAAAAGGACTGGAGAAGAAAAGGCTGAATTTAAAGGAAGGAAATCAAAGTGCAAAGAGGATGTTGGAAGTATTTTTGAACTGTTTGCTTGCAGAGATGATCCGTGTCATTATAAATGTGCCCTACATAATGAATATAAAGCAAACAGTCGGATGCCTGAGGACAGAAAGGCACAGCAGCTGGAATTGGTTAACAATTCCTGTTTGGATGGAGGTTTTTGTGACTAATGCGGGAACTTATGCGAGAGAGTTTGAGGATTTAGCGGAATTTCAAACTGGGAAAATAGAGCTGAGGATATGAGCCAACGACAACTCTCAGACAGACTGAGAAGTGACAGGATGCAGGAAATCCAAGATGGGAAAAGACCTACTTCATGCTGCTTTGCCAGACATAACAGCCTTCTTGAAATTCCCAACACTCTTGTGAATCTTGCAAACTAATGCTTTCATTACAGCTTATTTTTTCTAGTCAGAAAATATATATATATATATATATATTTTTTTATGCGGTGTTTGGAAAGAAATATGTACTAAAAAATCCCTCCAAGCTTTAGACGCGTAAATAAGTGTGAGAAATTACAGATCTGTTTTTTTTTTCCTCATTTGCTCAGTTTTTCTCTTATAATCTAAATCTCTTTTCTTATATTTTCCCAGACAATCGGCGTGCACCAACCCGACATCCACAATCATTTGATGGTATTCAATTAAAAGCTGGACGAATATTCATCTCCATCAGACTGTGACTCCCAGTGGGTTTGCTGTCCTTCTAAACCCGACTTCTGGCAACACAAAGAGGTAAACTTGTCTATGTTTCACTTGATATGACCTCAAACTGTGTGGTAGATTTACATGCTCAAGAAAGTTGCATCCTTAATAGTATAAAGAAGGTACAATGAGTTTGGCAAAGTCTTTTCAAACTGACTGCTGTCTGACTTGTCTATTAGTCCTCTTACGGGCAAATATGAAATATGCTGAAATGACGAGAGTTGTACAAGTTACAAACTTAAGCAGCAAATATTCATGTATTACCTCCTGAGTTGTCTAAGATTCTAGAATCAGATGTTTTGGAGATGTTACAAGTTTTTTTTCTGGAAGAATTTTGAAATGTTTCTGAGAATAGTTATGCTTTTTCACTATTCACGATTCTTCTAATCAGGATGTTTTACCTGCACTAACAAGTAAAGCAAATAATGGTTAACCTTGACCATACAGGCTGCCATTGTAAGCTTGTTACAGATCTGTGTTATGGAGCTGTCCCTTTAATGCCCGTCTGTGTGCTCTGCTTCTGTGTTGTGGCTCTGATTTAATTTTCATGCATTCAGTAGCAGCAGGAAACACCATGATGAGGCCTGTTTTTCCCCTGCAGTGAATATCTTTTCCGTGATAAAAAGCAGACTACTGCGGCTACTGCGGCACTGATGCGCAAAAGACTTTGCTTTATTTGTCACATTCTTCTTTCACATCCTGACACTCAGATTATTTTTACTATAAGTGCATTCACAACAGCCCTGAACAGTTTGCTTTAATCCAACTTTAGTCTCTGTCTTGTCTTTTAGAGTTGTGCCTTAAAGTCTGTTTCCAATAAAACCTCGCTACATTCCCCAGCAAGGTTTTGGGAGACTCTAGCCAGACCTGGATGTTTATTTATTTTTTTTTTTAGAAAAGCGTTCTGTTTTTCAACCACTACTCCTCAGAATAGAGCAATGGAGATTACAGGAGATTTTTAGCTCATGTAGAATATAACCAGTACTAACAAGAAACTCCCTCAATGAGAGAAAGCATCTTCAGATAATGGTCGACCATTGTGGAATATATTCAGGATATGTGAAGGACCAGGTAATACCTAGATAATAACAGAGTTACCGTGCACCATGTGTGTACAGCAGGTGGATCTGGACTTTGTAAAAGTGTCTTTGTTTTTGTAACCAAATCCACTTTTCATTCACTAAATATTGAGAAAGCTTATGTCTTGTGGACACTCTCCCGCAGCAGTCGGCCTCAGCCTGGTCAATAACTAATCACTCAGGCAGAATGGACAGGTCAAGTCATTAAGCATGCTGAACACTGAAAGCTACACTGCTAATGATCCTGGATTGCTTCTTAGATAGACCTTGCTTAAAGACATAACACCATAATGACCGCCCTCAGACCACACCTACCTGAGTTCTTTGTGTTTGCTGGTTGGAACGACAAGAATTAGATTCTTCTGCACAGATATGAACATTAGGAACACCATTTGTCGGGTAATTTGTGCAGCTGAGCTGTTCTGCAGTGTTTTCCCAACAATACAGACACCGTTCCAGAAATTTCAAATCCTATTTGCTGTGATGTTGGTGTTGCTGGCTCTCTCTGGACTTTTTTAGCACTTGTTCATGTGCTGTCATCTGGCATCCAGCGGAGGCAGAAAAGCGAGCATTAAGCACGCTCATCTAATTTAGCCCAGCTTTCAGGACTGCGTTTCACGAAGTTGACGTTGCCGGTCGAGCGTGCACAAATTAAATCAACAAGGATTTGCAAGGAAGCAGATCCCAGTCTGACCAGATGCCAGGCAGCCTAGCACACTATTGGAAATGCGCAGCCTGCTGGCTCTCTGCCAATGTGAGGCTGGATTCTTATCTTAATAAGTGAATCGAGAGATGCCTTGTCTGGTCTGGTTACTTTGGGATGTTCAGCAATATCAAAAAGGAAACTCGGCTCACGTTGTTGGCCAGTTATTGTTAAAGGTCTTGTATAGGTTTCTGTGGAAACTATTACTGTGGAGTTCTCACTTCAAAGTAGTTGCAATTTGAAAAAAAAAAAAATCAACCAAATGTTTTATCTAGAAATCCTGAGTCACCAAATGATTTCAAAGGTATGAATCAAACTTGGTGAACAGGGTGTGCCCCATTCTCACGACCAAAATAAAAAACAAACGGCTCTCCAGAGAAGATATTTCTTCTTAACTTGGATGTTTGAGGACATGTTGTGGTTGTGAAGTTTGTTCATTGGAGGGAGAACTTGTTTGTGAGTGAGCGAGAGAGGAAAGGAGTGGAGGTCTGAGGCGCCAGCAGAGTGGATATGTCTGGCAGCTGTGTCATTTTGCCACATAAAGGATTATGGGAGAATTACAACAAATGAGCAGGAGGACAAACAACACATAACCTACCCTGTAGTTTGTGAGTGGGCATGTCATTGTCAGTGAAACCGTTCATTTGTCTGCTGCCTTTACTGACTTGCTATTGTGACATTCACTGTTGGTTAGATAAATGAGTTCAGTCACAACAGTTGCTGCCCAATAGTAACATTGATTTAAAAAAAAAAAAAAAGGCTGGGGCGAAAGATGAGTGTTGGTTCAATTGATTATTTGAACAACGTACTTGTATTTTTTAGGAGCGCAATAGCTAAATGTAATGCTAATTCTGTTTTTTTACTAGTTCAATTTTACCATTGCAAAGAGGAATTGTTTGATCTGCAGTTGCTGTGGATTTTTAAAAACCAGCATGTTCATGTTGCTATAGCAACTGTGTGCACTGATGCTGCAAAAGTGATTTTTCTCAGGAGAGTTTCTCCTCTGCATAATAAAATGGAATTTGCTTTGTGTTTTCCCTTCCACAGACTCTCTGTTTCATTTTTTTAAATGATAAAAATTCATCTTATTCATACAAGCTAAAGGCTTTTAAAATCAATTTATATGAAACGGACGGACAAAGTGATGTTGATTTTTACCTAACATATCAAATCAAGGTTTGAGATTTAAAAAAAAATATTAGCAGACAGACACATGTTTAATTTGGCTTTCCAGATTGGTTCCCATTTGTCACATATTGATTTTAAGTTTTAGACAACTTCCATTCTACATGTCGACAGAATGTTGAATAAGAAGAGGAAGCACAACTTTCCCAATGGGAGCGCCGGTGCATGACTAACAAACTTCTTCTGAAACACTTGAGTACCTAACAAAGTTGAGTAATTGTCAGTTTTACATTCTGCAGTTTATCATTGTTTCTGGTTGAACTGCTAGACTTTGCGGATTTGTGGCAGAACATTTTTAACAGAATAGGATTAAGTCCCGCAACATGGACGTTGCTTAGTTAAATAATATGATTCGGTGGACGCATGTCTGATGCAAAAGTGACGAGTGATGGTTTAACACGCGTTTACTTCCACTGGAAATGTTACAGAATACCATTTTGATTTTCCTGTAAGGGAGAGGAAAGCATAACACCTGCACTTCAGCCAGCTGATTGGCAGTCGGCAACAACAAGTGTGGCAACGTTCTATTAGTCTAAGCTTCACAGAAAAACTTATCTTGATTGATTTTTTACAAAGGATTGCAAAGAAGTCATAGGACAAGGATGAAGGAAAATTTGAGCATTTTGGAAGTTGTAATATTTATTTAAAATCTTGAAATACATTGTTTTTGCTGACATGTACTCCTCCAAAAGAACTTCTCTCAAATTTTCTCAACTTTTAGGGTTTTAACTTCTCGTGCCTACTTTGCCCACTATCAATTTGAAGCAATATACTGACTTTTTGTATAATGAATGGCAACACAATAAGGCAAAAAAAAAAGAAAAGAAGAAGTTTATTGCATGTTTCATTTCTATTATTACAGATTTAATCTTGGTTTCCGTTAACGCAAGGTTGTAAAAAGTGTCTTCTAGCTAGTAGATCTAAACCTCTCTTTTTTTTTTAGTGCTGGTTATACTTGCACACGACTGCAAGAATATTAGCTTGCACATAAACGAGCACTCCCCAGACACTCGGTGACTCATCAGGGATAATCGATGTGTAATGTGTCTGAGAAAACGTGTGTTCTCTTTGTTGCTGCGTCATCTCTAATACATTCTTTCTGCACACTTCATGGTTGTCTTCTGTCTTTGAATGCGCATTGTCGATTTGATACGCATTGTCATTTTTATAGCCTGTTATTGGGACATGCTGCTTTGGGCACAAGATGGTCTGCCAAGTGATAACAAGACCCGGCGAGGTTTGTCATCGGCAGGGATAGGAGTAGGCTTTTCTCAATCCCTGGGTGCTTGTTATGCTACACTCATATTTTCTCGCTGACTAAGAGCGTCAGAAAACCTAAAGGCTCATGTGGCCTTGCATGAACTTCCTCTTTTACTAAGCAGAATGCAATCGTTTTAACTAAATGAAATAATTGATCTTCAGTCAAACTTGTATCTAAAGCCTAAAAATGTTTTATTTTAAATTAATAGCCACGTCTTAGCTTCAATACATGATGCACAAGCAAGATTTTTTATTTATATAAACAAAAAGAATAATTTTAAACTTGTTAAAATAGTATTGGAGTAATTGGTTAATTTTTTAACTTTTGTTTTCTTGTCTTTGAAGATTTATATTGAAAGCAGGAAAAGCAACCTGCTTTCTGGGAGCCAATTATTTCAAAGCAAACAAAAAAAGTTATAAATATCAATTATTAGAAAGGACTGTAGGTGGAGTTTGTAACATCAACCCTTTCAGTAGGAAATGGGAAATGGAAAAGAACACATCATCAATTATTTTTTTCCACTGTCTTACTGTTTAAGATTTAACATGGCATGTGAAGACATGACCATTTAAGACATTTTTTGGTAGCGTAGACAGTTTCTCTTCTCAGTCCACAGACCTACTGACTCAAGTTTCTGTTTTGGTTCTGAATTGAGTCCGTCACAAACCCACACTTTGGTTTATCCCGTGTCACAGCAACTTGTCCATTTCTCGTAGCTCCAAAATCAATCAAATCTCTGCTCAGAACAAAAAAAATACTTCAGGATCAGGCTGTGGACCTCATTAATGAATCATCATTTGGACCAAATTCTTGACATGTTGATCAATTATTCATGTGGAAAAACTGTGAGGCGAATCATAAGTTTGTCAGGGCTTTCTTAGGACTGTGTGCTTATGATTGAGATGTGCATTTCAACAGAAAATGATTTTTGAATTTTCTGCCAGTTGTTCAAGTTATTGGATGTTCAACCCTCAAACCACAGGGATGCATGTGACAGCCATATACATATTTCACAATGCATATTTTCACATTCACCCATACATTATTCATTAAAAACGTATCATTCTATAAATATACATGAAATCTCTATATTATGGAAACGCGATTGCCATTGCAATATAATTGCGCTCAATGTTACAATTGCTAAGGACTGATTATATGTAATATTTGGTTAGGTATTACATTTCAGATGGTGTGCAGTCACACTCTATCAATAATATATTTGGACATTTCCCCCCTTTTGATGCGTTTAAAATGTAATCTGAATTGACAGTTCAGACCTTAAAGACAACCTGGAAATCTATGTCAACCCTTCAGAATAGAGATGAGCTCTATTTTGACCCAGCTTATCTGATGTTGACACGTTCTGTAGTTCTGCAAACCTCACATCTGTGCGGAACATATAAAATAAAACAGAGGAGGCTTTAAGAGGCGTTGTGACTGAACGGTATTGTGAAAGAGGCTTGAGCGAACCACAAGTGAAAACTCCTCCACAGCAGCCAATCTTGTCTTTGCTTATTAGTGCAAACTGTGTTTTTTGCTGCTTTATTCCAAACGACTTGGTGCTTTGCTGTCACCTTGTGGTAGTAAATGGACAAGCAAAAGCAAACAAACAAAAAAGAGCGATAGAGAAATAGCTTTTATTGGATTTTATTTGGTATTTGTTCACAAATGCCACTACGCATATCTATTATTAAAACTAAACAAACATATCAGAGCATATAACAGTTTGTACAGTCTCCCAAAGGGATTGCGACTCGGGAGCTGTCTCTGGGGGTTAAACTGGGCCTCTCAGCAGCTCATGGTGCTTCAGTCAGCTGCTTTTTTACTTAGTTCCCTTCCACTTGAACTCTGTCACTTTCTGTAAAAACCTTTGAAGACTGTACTGTATGTTTTTAGTTGGAAAGAGCTTTACATGAAAGGCCTCTAAGCTTGACATTCGATACACTCTTACCTATTTAATGGACCATTATAGCCACAATATAGCCATGCAAAGTGTGTTTTTAATCACGCTAACCATCTCTCCTGTCTTCTTTTAATTAGTGATGTAAGGAAATCAATAAGGCAGATACTCTTAAAGCCTTAATGACTTACGAGACTTGACTATATTTTGTGTTTCATATTACAAAGAGAAATGGCTTGTGGTTATCATACATTACTGCACATGTTCCTGTGTCCTCTTTCTTTTTGTTTAAAGTCTTGGCATCTTCTTGGCCAGCTCTATTGACAGAATGCACTATAAAAGGACCTGGAAGCTGAAATAAGCATGTTCTCTCTCCCTGCAGCTTTCAACAAAGAGAAAAATGCATACTGGGATGTTTTGTTTTGTTTTTTATTAAAGCAGCTGTGGCCAGTTTTACCACAATAACAAGAGCTGCAACCAGATGGTTTATTAGTGGCCCTATCAACAGAACAATAACTGTGGTACCAACAAGGGGTCACAGAAGGGGGTTGGGGGCCTCAACCTGCGAATCCACAAAACAAGGCCGATAGAAGTCACAACACAGGAAATTAGCCACTATTTGCTTTCACTTGTCTAGCCGTGTTCCTGCTAATTAATTGCTGGATGCCTCTTTGTTGATCTCAATGGCTCGTGCTTTTGCTGTTGCATGCTGTATTGTAAGAGCCCTGTGATATGAAGCCATGTTGACCTATTTGTGGCCCCCCAAGACTGCACGCTGTGGTGAAATAATCCGGCAACGACCCAGAAAGTAATTTTTCAGAGCAGGTGGTCATGTGAGCCATAAGCTTAATGGCATCACAATTGGGTAAAGCGTGAAGATGCCGAAGGCAGCAGTCGGGTTCTGGTGTCAGCTGGAGTCAACATTAGCGATAAGAATTAAAACTGGGTTTCTTTGAACACAAGCAGAACTCTGGTTCAAAATGAGAGGCCGCGATGCCACCCGTCTATGCCAAGACGGTGCATGATAGAAGAGATAGTTATTTGTTGAACTGTAAGTTTATCAATGATTATCAATGATGCTCTGATATTTTATACCAAAGATGAGTCTGTCTTATAAAGCTCTATCCAGATACCGACAGCATACAAATGGAGAAAAGGAGTCTCCTCTGGACTTAGCACCTGTTGTTGCTAGTTCACATTCAGATGTCTTAAAGAATAATTTTTTTTTTTTTTATTAGTAATTGACTATTTTGAAAACTCAACAGATGGAAGAAAAATAATAATTATTTGCAAGCAGCATTTCTAAGGTTTCCCCCAGAAAACCTGCTAGATGCTCATCAGTCATTCATCCAGCGGCCCATCGTGTTTTTGAGTGTTTAAAGTTGACAGGAAATTTGAAAATATCTTGATAATTATGTGTTATTGAAAGATTGAAAGATTAATACCTTTAAAAACAACTATGAAGTCTTAAAAAAAATGCAAACAATTTAAAAGTACTTGAATAAACAAAAAGACTTGAAAGTTAGCATCGTTTTGGAGTTTCCTTTTAGCTCTAACGTGAAGTGCTGGCTAAAAGAGTCTTTAGTGATTGAGTGATTGCTTACACAGCCTTTTGGTAAGATTGTCCATCTCTGTTCTTAAAAACCACTGTCTTTAAGAACAGTGGTTCTTAAAAACATTTTGAGTTTAACCTTTATTCTGTTAACTGAAATACAAAATAAGCCTTTTTAGTCTATTTTTTGACATCGGGATCATCCTACGCCTATGAACTACAAAATGTAGAATCGTCTTTGAATCAAATATCCTATGGATTATAGATGTTGTTTTTAATTTGTAAAGCAGAACTGAAACTTTCATTAAACTCCTGTGGCAGATACCTGTAAATGATGCCACCTCTAAATACTCCCAGCTGCGACAAAATGCATCCGCATCATTTTACTCATAGATCTGCAGGATTTTAGACACAGGATGTTTACTACAAAATGAAAAGGTTGAAGGTTGACATTTTTCCCAGCAGGCAGCCACATTCCTGCAGCATCTGAAGGGGCTGTTTGGATCACAGCGTGTGGTTAGAAGGAGGAAACTTAGAGGACAATCCCAACAAACTACGTTGCTCCGTGGGGCAACTTTTTCCAGATGTGGATCTCGTCTCACGACCTCGAAAGAATCAGCTTGAAACTATGCATGCGGGTGGCCTGTTTACATTCCACTGACTCCAGTGGGAAACTTGCTCTCTGATGTCTCATTCCTTTAGCTTCTGTGGCCAAAAAGGTTCATACTCTGTTTTATGCATTTATGTTTGATATTTTAAGTTTTCCCTTGGAGCGTTTACATAAACATAAACATCCTTAATTATGTTTTAAAAGTAAAATAACTCTACTTTAATGTCAAAGTATGCTGTTTTTGCAATACTTAGGCTTAGTTTAGTCTAATGGATTTGGTTTTCTGATCTCTCCTTATATCACATCCCGTTGACATCCAGGAAGTCTTATACAACAAGATTGTTGTTAGAAGTGAGGGGATTTTATGTTTTATTTTTGCACTGAAGCAGCTTAAGAGAAAACGATCAATCTTCTCTCTGACCCTGTGCATACTGTTAATTCCTCCTCAAGGCTCTCATGATCCTTGCCTTCTCAGCTGAAAGTAAACTGGCTGCCCTTTCTATCTGCTTTTTTAATCTGCAGCCACCTAAAACAGAATTTGTCTTCATAGTATTACTTTAGAGGGCATCTATTGTATTATATCTGAGAATGGATTAAAAAAAAACTGTTGCTGTGCATCTCTAAAGACAAAAAAAAGATCAGCTTTTCTTCGTCGGACAAATTCTTCTGAGAGATGCCAACAATCAGCACCAGCGGTCATTGCCTTGAAAACACACAACAGTACTGAATCAGGGATCCAGAGGAACCTCTCCGGTGGTTGAACGTCATTCATAGTGATTATGAGGAAAACCTCAGCAACCATAAGCAGTTCTAACTGGTTCAATCCTCTGTTAAGTTGGTCTCTGGTGCAATTTTGAAATCTGTGCTACATGTCTCGGGTTCCCATAATGGTCCGATATCCTTTGGTTGTCAGGGCCATTAGGTAATTCACACATGCTGCGATATAACGATGTTTGACTTTAGGCACACTTCGGGAAGTTTTTTACTTGCCCATCTTACAGCAATCAAACATTGTATGACCTGCTGAATGTAGATCACCGAAGACATTTTTTGTAAAATGAAATGAAGATGCTCTTAACTGCTGTAATTACAATAATCAATTTGAAAATCAATCTGGTAAGAGAGATATAACTCTCCAAATGAGCTCAACTTTTTAATGTAAATCTATTTTCATAAGCATAAATGTAAATGTTTAACTGTTCTGGAGTCAGAACAATAAGCTCATTTGATCGATATAAACTCAAACTCTTTTGTTGTTAACCGAGTAAAACCAAAGTCTTTATTGACACCAAATCCATCAAACTGAGAATAACTTCAAAAGCTGCTTTGTGCTCCTATTATTAAAAATGAACTTAGGAGTTCCTGAGCTCAGGCTTTGTTGAGCTGTTTGTTAACCTTGGTGGAAACAGGTTGTAACTCTGCATTCCAATGTTTCCTGCGTTCACACAGCACTGCTATCATCTCCACCGTTAGTGGTAGCAGTTTGATTGTGCATTTACACATTTGTGCTGTGGTGCAGGTCTTTGTTGCAGTCGAGACTCCTGTTGTATTCAGAAGTAGAGACTACTACATAACTACACCTTCTGGAGGACTGTGCATGTAAATGTCATTGGCTGCACCTGCATATTCGTGGTGCCTATCTCAAGCAGTCAGAGTGAAAGGTGAGGTAAACCTCGGACTGCTCTCCGATTTAGTAAAAATGGTTACACTCATTATTTTGTGCATACCCAATCAAGTTATTGTTAAAGTTGAATTGTGCTTTACTTATCTGGCTTCAATATTCAGGTGCAAGCGTGCCACTCCATTTTCCCCCCAAATTATCCTCCCACTGTAACTGAATGGATTTGCCGCTGGCCTCCTCAGCTTCCTTGAAAGCGTCAGAGTGTGAAGGTGCCTCTGATGAATTGCTGCACACTGAGTGATTTAATGTATTCTCATCTCTCTCCCCATTTTTCTCCCTCTGTCTTTCTGTCTGTCACTTGCTAATTGGTCCGTCTCTATTCCGGTGACTCTGTGTACGCGAGTCCATTTTTCAGTGCAGTTTTGAGCGAAACTCTCAAGTGTGTATGCAAGCCTAAATAATTGTGTGTGAATATGTGTGTGACTGACAACAGATTGTCTGCCACCAGCAGGCATTCTTCTTACTGCTCTGGTGCACATTCAGCTGCTTCATTTGGTGTCGGTTCTCCCTGGGGACACGCTGAGCCAACCCCCATTAACTGATTTGAAAAGGACTGTTGCAGCCTCTGCCTTTCTGTGACTAGAAATTGTGAAATGTTGTAAATTTATTATACATGGTCGGGCTCTCTTGCTCATGTTGAAGAGCGTTGCTGGCAAAGAGAAGGCCAACAGTTTGGTGCAGAAGATTGCAGAAATAACTATGTCTGCCCCTCAAACTGACAACAACCCCACAATAGAAGTAGATGAGTAAGAGGTAGTACAAGTATCAGGAATCTATTGAGGGTTTAATACCACTTCTAAAGGCTGCATTTGATCTATTGCAAACAACCACTTCCTGTTGTACCTTTAATAATGGTGCCTGAAACGGCTGATCTTTGTTTGCAGGTTGTTCAGGAATACAGTTGTTTTTTTGTTGTTTTTTTTTATGATTTTCAGACTAGTATGTGGAAGAGGAACCTCATTACAATGGTCCAACTGAAGGTTCTTCTTTATGTAAAACTCCAACGATAACAGAACTAGAAAAATAACATGCATGCAGTTGATAAGACCTAAACAGTACTGGAGTAAAAGTTAAAGGGAACAAGTTTTACACTGAGCATTATGCTGCAGTCACAGCATGAGAAGATTTTAATAAATCTTTCACTATGTTATTCTAGTCACTTGGTTCATAATTATGTCGTAACTTAGAGGAAAAACCGTTAACAGGAGAGTAACGTAAATTAGATCTAATGTCTCATTTATCAACCTGTCACACCTTCTGGTCATTGTGCAGCTTTTGCAGTTTGGGTTTTTCAGTCCACATTGTTTTTGGGGATATAATTGAGCCATCCACCTGACAACGTTTCACACTGAACATCTGTTCATTTGTCAAGTCAAGTTTTAAAGTTTCTATACATCGTGAGTTT
Organism: Poeciliopsis turrubarensis; assembly: GCA_010277015.1. Classification (NCBI taxonomy): domain Eukaryota; kingdom Metazoa; phylum Chordata; class Actinopteri; order Cyprinodontiformes; family Poeciliidae; genus Poeciliopsis; species Poeciliopsis turrubarensis. Next base: position 3,977,050 of record VMRN01000014.1, on the reverse strand, counting down.
TCTGTCTAAATACTAGGCCGACATTAGTGTTTCTGGCTTCTGCTCTCTTTTACTGAACAATCATTCAAGCTATTCAATTTAGTGTTTTTTTTTTTTCTTGTGTAGGAAATAGCACATAAAACAAGACAGTGTTCATAACATAATCTTGATCCAGAAAGCTGTGTAGTGGTTCTGATTGTGATTTAGCGTTCCTGTTTTCTGTCATGTGTACAGAGTTAGGAGTCTCTGCTGCCGTTCCTCCAGAAACTCTGACACTGATCCGGGATAGAGGGCATAAACACCGGAACGAGGCTCTCAGCTCCACTCTCTGCAGGGCCCCCTCATTTTTTTTTTCCCACAAATGGCTACATGTGAGCTTGTCTCCAAACCTTAAAAACTGATTTTAAAAAATGCAACAAAAAAAGGAAACAAATCTATTATTTAGTCGATTTGTCAGCAAGGCATAGAGAATTCGTCCCCTTTTAGATTTTTTTTTTTTGTGTGAAAATAAATTGTGACCCATATGGCCTTCTAATTAAGAAGCCACTTTGTTATTCCAAATCCAGTTACTTTATTTAAGCTACTTTGTTTGAATAATAATTTTTCCTCTTTTTTTTTCAAATTGGTTTTGATTCCTTTTTTCAGACCTGAGTTTCCCCTTTGCTCTGAATAACTTTCTCTCCTCGCTGCCGTAAATTTTGGAACAAACATTGTTTCGTAAAATAGGTGAAGGTGAAGACAGATCTTCATCTCGATCTTTAAGAACGGCATCTGTGTTTTCATGTGAATGTGGGAGGCAGATTTGGATCTCCAAGTTTTATCTGAATGTCTTGCAGCAGCAGCCCACCCCCCTCTTTGCCATTATGGAGGTTGCAGTCCTGCCTCAGCTTGAAAATTCCTCCCAGCCAACTGTCTGACTGACCCCCGACTGCTGAAGCTGCTGATTGTAGCCGTGCCCTTTGAGGCCCTGTGGACTTCCATATTTTACCATATCTTTACCTGACGATGCAGTGTTTTCTGTCTAGAAAACTATAAAGATGGAGTGTGGTAATGTGAGGAGGACAGGGGAAGGAGCACGATAGAAATTCAGTGTACATGTTTAATGAAATTCACCTTAAATAAATCCATTTTGCACTTTGTTTGAAAGTGGCAGAGCCTCTATTACTCAGCCCACCTGGGTCATCTATTAAGACACTCCTGCTGTGATTAGATTCTTGTATAGATGGACCCTATTTCCATTTCAGTCGCTCCTATTCTCACACACCTCTATTAATCCCCTTGCTGCCTTGTGCCCTTTGTCCAAAAGGTTGGTGTCATGGGAGGGAGATAAATTAACCACCGCTTGGCCATTTCCGGAGCAGCAGCAGCAGCTCTGGGTGTGACAGAGACACTTTAAAGACTTATTTTTTCTTGTACATTTTTGACAACCTCAGTGAAAGTGTTTATGGTGCACATGGCAGCTCAGTGAAGCATGTGTGTTAGCTGGAGCGAGAACGAGCTCATTCGTCTGTATGCATCTGTTGCATCTCATTAGCAGCTTTTACAATGAATTACCTCCATGGATTTCTCAGTTGGAGCCACACACGCACATACACGCACAGAGACACACACACACACACACACACACACACACACACACAAAACATCCTTCATCCCATTCCATTCACCCTGATAATCCCCTTATCTTTGCAGCTATTCGCCTCATAAAGGCCGTCGCCAGTGAATAATGAGGTGGTTGTATCTGCTACTCATTCACTCTAATGCTAATCTGCATCTCAAGGTGACAATGATGGAGAAATGTTATGCATGCAGTTGTTTCAGTGCTAAATAAATTGGCTATATCCTTGTCAGGGTCGCGCGCATGGATGTGCATCTGCTTACGCTGGATCAGTTCATATTTTCCTTTGCTTTCAGCAGAGGCCGGTCAACGTTGTATGTTGAGGATCACTTGAAAACCAGACTGCTCTCATGTTCACTGTTGGATAATTTAGAGGTAGTCTGAAATCCTCAAAGTTCAGTTCTCTCTCCATCTCGCTTTTAGAGGTCATACTTACAGTATGAATGACAGTTCATCCAATCCTAATAATAGCTGTTATTTTTCATTTTCACGCTCCATGCCTCTATTTACATATTTGGATGTTATGCCTGGTTGCTCAGTTTAATTGCTGGATACTGTTGCATTGCACAAATTGCTTTTGTTTTAGGATTTTATTAATAACTGAATGGCTCTGCCTTCATTCAGCTAATCAATTTGTGACGATGAAACAAAGTGTTGTTGTGTCAGAGACACACAAAATCTGCCTCCTCTGATTACGTTTCAGTTTTGCTAATGTTTGCTGTCTCTCACCAGAACATGGCAGTTACTAATTCACAGCCCTTAAACTTTTCCTCGTGTCGTCACGTTTCTACCACAAGCTTCAAAATTGCAATGTTTTTTTTTTTATTGCAATTTTATGTGAAACACAAAGTAGTGCATTGTTGTGAAATCAAAGTAAACTGTTTTTAAAAGTAAAATAAATAAATAAATAAATAAAATCCTGAATAATAGTTTGGCTGCAGAGTCAATACTTTGTAAAACCACCTTTTGCTGCAATTCCAACTATAGGTCTTTGAGGGTTTATACCAGCTTCGTATATACATACAGAAACTCATTTTTAAAATGATCAATTATAAAATGGCTCAAGCTCAGTCCAATTAATTAGAGTGCATTTATCTGTCACAAATTCTCAGTTGAATTTAGGTTTTGGACTTGAACTAGGTCACTTAAACACATGTCGAAATCATTGTATGGTTGGAAGGTGAGCCTTCACCCAAATCTCAAATCATTTGCAAAGTCTTTCATTACTGGCATTATACTGGCAAATACATTACTGGCTGGCTTTCATACATTTGCCGTTTCCTAAATTGCTTCAAGCAAAGTACAAATTGAACTTGAATGGCTTTCTCCCTGCAACCTAGTTTAGTTATTTTGTTAACAAATTCTCAATTCTGAGCTGTATCATATTGCAGCTCATCCAAAGTCACTATGGGGCTTTTAGTTGTCTCTAATGGATTAACTAATATTTTCTAAGGACAGCTGAATTTATACTGACTAACTGACACACAGGTGATCTCTGAAGACATTAGACACTAGACATTAACATGGGCATCAGAGTAAAGAGGCTTGAATGCAAATATAAGAAAAAATACAAAATCTTTGCAGGTTTTTCTGCCAGTTCATTTAGGAAATAGTTTGCGCTGGTCCTTCACAAATAGAATACATTAAATGTGGCTGGGCCGTTACAAAAAGTGAAGAAGTCCAAGTGGTACAGATATTTTTGCAGGCAATTGCCTCAGTTGAATTTCCCCCTTTCTGTTTGACATGTTTACAGGGCGTTTACAGTAGCTGTTGTTACTATGGAGGTTTGCTGACAGTAACAAATGGGCAAAGTTCTTTACACTGATGAGGTTCTTCCCCTTTTCAAGCCGAAAGAGCGTGTGAAAAAAAAGGTGAAGTTAAAAGATACGTCGGAATAACTGCAATACATCTATTTATGACGGTGGTTAAAGATGGGAAGATAAAAGTGGAACTGAACTTTAGATTGAAAGAGAGTTTATTCTTCCCATTATCTTAGTGCCATAGACATATTTAACTTCTCAGAGCAAAAGGATAATGGTTTAAAGGTTATTGGCAAAAATAACTGTACAAAGCAGATGTGAGAGAAGTTCCCCCAGCAGAGAAAAAAAGATAATTATATTTAAGTATGATTTAGTTTATGTAGCTAACAAAAGCTTTTTGCTAAAGAAGAGTTACAAGTCTCCGGTTGAAGTAAATTGTGAGCGATCCGTGAGGAGATTTAGCAGCGCATCAGTTTTATTCACTATAAATATATCAGCTTGTGTTTAGTTATGTTTTGGAACTGGTGCTGGACTTCAGGGTCAGTCATGTCCTTTTAAAAAAATGAACAGAGGAAGGCAGGAAATGAGGCTTTCCCATGGGGTTGTTGGACTTTAAATGGAGGCAGATTGAACAGACGCTCACAAGTGTTTACACAATCACTGCACATATGCACAGAGCCTCGGTGGACTGCAGCAGGCCTGCGAGGTCAGAACAGGTCAGAGCAGGTCAGAGCATGATGAGGACGAGAAGAGCTTTGTCATTGGCGATGGAGAAAGTGGACATGCGGTTGATCCGTGATCTTGCAGCTGGTTTGGATTTCAAGGGCTAGGGTTGGGGCATTATTCATTAGCAAACCAACTTAGAGGATGTTCTCAAATTATTTTTTAATTTTTTTGTTACTAAACAGGACCAAGGGGAAGACATACATTTTAATTTAATTGTTAAAGCCAGTACAATTTTTGGTATCAGCACAGGCTCTCTAAACCAACTAGTCGGCTTGGCTTTTTTTTTTTTTACTTTATTTTTAACAACACATGTCCACAGTTACATTCTTCTGTCTCTTACTGACATATATCTTCTGCATTATAACTTGACAAAAGAAGATGAGACAGCAGATGTTCTAACAAATGTAATAATGACTACAAACAACAGAGTGAAATCAACAGACAGACAACGGCAAAATAAAATAAATACAAAACACAGTTAAGATGAGTTAAGATGCTCCACGCATTCTTAAGCACCAAGAGTACACATGAGTGCAAAAGGGCAATCCTGTAAACGTGTCACTGAATGAATAGCGGTATGACAAAACTGTTTTTTGAAGCCTTAGGGAATATGTGGTTCCTTTCAACAAATAAGTGTCCCAAACGTTTTGTATCCATATGTTATATGTAGAAGGCCCTGGCTCCTGCCACCTGATAGTTATGCATTTCAATGCTGCTATGAGCAAGATACTTAGAAGATATCCATCATCCTTCCTGTCTATTATTACTCCCAAAACTGCCACCAAGGGAGTTTTTGGAACATTTCTCCTGAAAATTACCTTGCGAGCTTCATAAATGTCCTCCCAGAACACACTTAGTTTAGGACAAGACCAAAAGATATGCGTATGATTTACATTCTGCATCCCGCAGTTTCTCCAGCATGAACATTTAGTAAAATGTTGGGCCCATTTTACTAGTTATTGCTGGCGTTCTGAAAAACCGGACTATTACTTTCCATTTGAATTCTCTATGTATTAGAATTTGTTGTTAATTGTGCTTCAGCACATATTTCTCCCCATGTGTCCCCTGCTATTGACTTAGTGCAATCGTGCACATTCATGGATAGAAACAGGTCATATATTTTACTAATTACGTTATTATTTCCTTTTCGTCGGCTCTTTCTCGGTGTGTCCCACCGCCTCGGCCAAATAGGTTTTTAAAATCATAACAGCCTCCCTATTGTTGAACTGCATACTTTTTGCCTTTTATTTTTCAGTGGTTTACATTAAACAGTGGAGGAGGTGACTGAATTCTTAATGAGCTTCCAGCTAACCTGTGCACACACTGTTAACTTTACTGCGTCGTTTTAAAAGTAGATATACAAAATATCATTTATTTTAGGGTAACTTTGTATTCTAAACCTACCGGCAAACACCAATCAATATGAATGTTGCTGCTAGACACTGCTTCTGTGTCTTGTACAAGCAAAGGACTTTATTACTTTGTATCAATACAACAGATTTATTTGTAAAATGAGAGCTGCAAATATGAGGAGAGCCGTTATAAATTATGCAGTTTCAATATTCCCATTTAGAGAGGATGGATCAATTTCTCATACTAAACCAATAACCCTTAGGCTGGCCAGCGTTACCACAGCAACACTGATATGTCCCTTGATGAGAAGCACCTGTTATTACGCTTCCTCTGCCCAGCACACACACCTAAGACACATGGGGGCATGATTAGCAAATTAGAGTGAACTGAATTACATGCATGATGGTGCTTCTGGCTGAACGCCAGACTGTTAGATTTGGAGCTCAAGATTTTTCCTTTAATTATAATGGATCTGTGGAACTGATTCGACAGACTTTTGCCGGTTCTGAATGCCTTTTTGTGCCTGTGTGTTTATTCAGATGATTACAGTGTCTCGGTCAGGGCAGGGTCGCTTTTGCACTGCAGAATGTAGGGAGTAGTAAATCACCGACCATCCCTTGGGATGGGTGTATGTGTCACTACGGCTACTGTATATCAGCCTGAGTGCCTGTTCTGCTTTCCAGGCTGGCTTTAATTTTCCTCTCTGTTTTCATTTCTGCTTTGTTTTTGTTGGCATTTTCTTCACCTGTACATCTGGTGATCCTGGTGTATTTGTGCTGCTTGTTCATTCCCCTCTTTGTTTTTGTCATCATCATCATTCCTCCCCTTTTCTTGGCTGCACACCCCAATTCACCTTCACCCCTCCCCCATCATTCTCACCCACCATCCATGTTGCCCTCTGGTCCTGGTCAGTGCTGTTGTGCAGCCAGGCTGTCTTTTTTTTTTTTTTTTTTTTTTCTGTTCATACAAACCCAAGCAAAAATTGCATAAAAAAACAACAACCTGAGATTCGATCATTTATTAAATCATCACAGCCACTGTTCCACTAATAAATGTACAGATATTCAGTCATGTGCAACTGTTTAAACCGTAATCAAAACATCAGTAAATGGAATGAAAATTACATTAAATGGTTAAATTTAGCAACCTGCTGACCACAAATAAAGTTGTAAGATTTACCAGCACTCTCAAACCCATCCCACCACAAACACAATGTGTGCAACAGTACATGTTGCACACATTGCATCAGACCTATGCATGTATGCATGACTTTTGTTTATCATTGTAAACAAAATGTATAAAAAGAAATCATTCTTTTGTGTAGATTATGGATACTGTTATCTAAACAGTAATCTAATAAAATCTTTTCCTTTCATTACTTGTTAAAATGATACAATTCAACATTTATGCAGTTACGTCACTCTCATGATTTGAATTCTTGTAATTTCTGTTACAAGATTTTCACTTTGAAAGGCACTTTTACGCATAAAAACTACTGCGGATGTTGATTAGGTTTGGCTTAAAATGAGTCATTTCTCAGTGTCAGAAAATGTTTTCTGATTTTATGTTAGAATTTCAATCCACAATAAAGACTTAATTATAGCCTCAGCTTGAGACACTCAGAATTTCTTAGGCGTACTAAAAACTGCAGGTTGTAGCTGTTTTCTGTTTTCTACAGTGTTTAATGTCACAGAGTGGTCATTTCTTCCCGTTATATGTTTTGCAGGACCTGAATTCTTTCCAGTCTGAACTCTGCTGGTGGAGTTCAGAGGCTCTTTATCAAACAAATAAAAACCACCACCTGCAGCCTAATCATCCACAAGTTGCTTTTTAAACATCTCTCTTGATTTTTATTATTTTTTTCCCTTCTTCTTCCCTGTGTGCCACCATAAATAGTGGTGATGGGTAAAAGGCAATGTTGCCATGGTGACGCTGCACCGTGGCAGCCGGTAATTATTCTGGTTTGAGCGCCAGCCGAGACACAAGCGGACCGGCGCACAGTTGCCAGATAGTGACACCTGGACAGGAGTCGGCTGGATGTCAAGGGAGGAATTTCTTTTATTATTATTATTATTATTATTATTATTATTCCCAGACACAAGTAATAGAGGGTCTGACAGATTGCCGGGGAGTTTTTTTTTTTTTTTTTTTAAAGCAGGAATGAAAGATCACTGTGTCCTGCTCGTTTTATTGTCTTAACTACTGAACTCTTAGGGATTTGATGTGAGAATCTTCATATTAGTTATAATGTGTTACAGGATACTGTTGAGCCATGATGTCACTTAGTCATTATCTTCTCAGTTACATGGCTGATCAATATAGTTGTTCCCCATCTGTTCTACACATTGGAGCATGTTGTACTCCTTTTATGTGGCTCAATAAGACTGCATTTCAGTCGATTTTATTCAAACTAGTTTCAGTAATTCATTGTTAAAATTGAAACTGGCTTATAGATTACACACAGGCGGATATATTCCAAATGTTTACTTGGTTATGGATTCAATCTATGAATCTTTGAGTTTGTGAAATGCAGTCGGGTGAATGTCTCTGTGGTGTCATCTGCTTTGAGTGGCTGTTATAAGAGAACTACCATGTAAATTCAGGCCATTTTCTAGTGTTGTACAAGATGGTTGGGGCTCCTTCTGCATGAATTACTGCATCAGTTCGAAGGATGTTGCATCTTGAGTTTGCTTGAAGTCTGAATGAGGTCTGCCATGCACACCTTACATTGCTCAGGTAGATACTGTGAATCGTAAGCCACGCCCCTTTGGTTCTGTGATTCTTGCTGAATGTTTAGAAAGCACACACAATCTGATCTCATAGGATCTAAATAAATGGAGGAAATAAAAGAAGGGTTTATGGTTGTGACTTTAGTTCGGAATAGAAATGTGCGCCATCTGCTTTGTGAACTTTTTTTTTTGTTTGTTTGTTTTTCCATTTGACTTTCCATTAATATGATCAGCCACCTTTAGCTACGACTTTGCTGTTCGTGCAGAGGTGGTCGAGTCAGCATTCTCCCACAAGATTTTGTAGGTCATAACATGGTCATTACATTTCTGTATTAAAACCCTGTTTTTGTGTCTCATGCAAAGAAAAGTTGGTTTTGAATTCCTGTCAGTTGTAAGCTATGATTACCAACATTCACAGCCGGAAAGAATCACCAGTGTGTCATAAATATGCATCTAAATTTCCCGTTTCATATTGAATTACTGAAAGAAAATCATGTTTGAGATGCACCTGTGTGTGCGAACCAGAGCTTTCAGGCAGCCTGTTCTGAATTTGCTCACAAATTCCCTCATTACCCCCCGACTTACACGGCTTTCCTGTCTACAGACACTGATACTCTCTCCCACAAAAAGCCAATCCCCACTCCCTCAGGTAATAACCTTCCCTACCTCCTTCTAATTTTTATCTGCTCTCTTCCAGGCGAGGCCGTCCCTGGCTAATCATCCACGGTGTCGAGGTAAGGCTGTTTCCTCCTCCTCAACAGGCACTCGCACAGAAATCCCGGTGTGTTTGTATCAAGAGAAACTCAACTCCTGTAACCAAAACAGAAACCTCTCCTCACCGTCCTTTGTGGAAGAAATTTAATTTGACTTCTGCAGCTCAACCCGAGACGCTCACAAAACTTTCTCGCCTGGTAGAACTGAGTCCACAGCTCCTACGCTCCCAGGACACATTAGCATAAGACGGCCAGAGACAAAGAAGTTGTTCAGTCCTGGAACAACATGCGTTCATTCTGTACACACTGTCTGGCGGGAGTTTGGCTCATGCAAAATACAGAGCTGGATTTCTACAGCTTTTCTTGCGACATCTCTGATATGGCAGTCTGTGAATGAAAATGCCAAAGCAGGCAAATATGCAGGAACTAAACACTCCTAACTTTGTGCAATCCTTGCTCATTGGCCTCCTTTGAATCTCTGCACCCTTGTGAGCCCACAAAGCACACTCACTCTGGGTTACATACCAGCCCTCTCCACATATATTTGTTTGACATTTCTTGAGGCTCACACATTTTCCACCACCTCCCCCTGCCGTGTCCTCCCCCCCCCCCCCCCCCCACTTTCCACATCACCCATGAATCATCTGTGATAACATCGGGGGGTTCCATCAGTTCAGTGAAGCCTAACTTTAGCTGTTAGACAGAGACGTGAGGAGCTTTCTGATGCTGTGCGCAGAGCCCACATGCTGGCTATGGAGGCTCTATATAGAGGGGGGTCACTGCAGCAGACTGCACTGCAGCCGTTCTCTGCTCTGCCCTGCCACCTGCTGGTCATATCCAGATATAACCAGCATGCAGTTGAAGTGATGAGCTGAGGGGTTCAGTCTCAAAAAAAAAAAAAGGACACTTTCAAAGGAAGACATGAAAATGTCTTTATTTTGATCAAATTTATGTCTGTGCAGCCAGACCACAACACTGTAGTGTGATGTTGTGGCCTTGTCTAAAGAATCTTTGTAAATATTTTCGTTACCACACTCAAATCTTAGCAACATCTTTTTTTTGTGCTAAGTTTTTTTTTTTTTTTTATCACAGAACCATTTGGGGGGATTTTTGAACCTGGCTCCAGCTGAACTTGTACTCAACTGTTTGTCTTTTGCTCGTGTTTTCCCAGCTGGTACCAGTCTGAGTTTATGGCTACCAGTCTCCAAAACAGAGAAAAACAAACAGCTGTACGGTTAGTTTAGTTTACTTGAGTCAACGTTTCAGGTAGGATTTCAAGTTAATGATACTATTAACAGTTTGATATTTTGGTCAAACTTTAACAGCTCCGTATTTGATTCAGTTTTTACAACAAAACCGATCGATTCTGAGCCTTCTCACTTTCTGGCACTCCTGGTAACGATCTGTAAGAACTGTTTTCATCTTCCTCTCCCTTTTTTTACAGGAAATTTAGAAATTGACAACAATTGAATTCAAGATATTTATTTGGTGGTGGGAGGAAAAAAAAAATACCAGTAGCATTTAGAAAAGTCTCTGAACTTTGCTTGATCAACATTAACATTAAGCATCTGGTGGTTGCTATGGAAACAGTTGCTGTTTACTCAAATTGGCTTTTGTTTTGCATTCGTTTATCTTTGGGTGATGCCCGTTTCATTTCCAGTAAGAAAGCTTAGGTCTTGTTTGAATTACAATAATGTTTTTTTGCTCTCTTTTCACTCTCACCTTTTCTGGGGTCGAAGCAACAAGTCATCACAGTTTGAACCATTTGGGGGGGATTTTTGAACCTGGCTCCAGCTGAACTTGTTCTCAACCGTGTTTGTATTTTGCTTGTGTTTTCCCAGCTGGTACCTGTCCGATGTCCTCTGCCCACACAGTGTGATGTGTCATGGCTCCGGTGCTGACTGGAGTGCGGTGGCTTTCGGAGGCGGGAGTTGTTGGGTCGGGGACGGCAGCTGCCACCGGCGCCGCATACTGGCCGCAGAGTGAGCAGCTGGTGTTGGTCGTCACACTCAGCGTCGTCACCGGATTGTTGCTGCTCTCTGTGCTGCTCGGTCTGTGCGCCAGCTGTCGGGGGTGAGCCGCATCGCACAACAACATGAGTCCTCTGCTGTGCTTTTCCTGTTGTTCGGAAATATGACTCTTAAGGCCAAGAAGTGGCGCCGGATAACTTGAAATGAAAACATGATCAAATAAATTCATAAAAATGTTTAATTTTGCTAGATGAGTCAGATTAGATAGAAGTTTGTGCTACAAGTTGCATCTTTTAACCAAGGCCTGATGTTTAAATTCTTGTCACATATTAAAAGTTTATCACATTTATTTTTAACCAGTAATACTGCTAACTCTTTTAGTATTGTTGCAAAGAATATATACCTTTTTTTTTTTAGCAGTTTAATGTTTAAATGTCTCAATACGGACCTTTGGAAGGAAATTGCTATTAATTATAGCATAGGGCTATTGTTGTAAATAGCTATTTTAGTAATTGAGTAATCTATCGATTATTCTTATGATTAATCGAGTAATCTGATTAAGAAAAGATAAAATGAAACATTGGTAAATCTAACATAACAGCAGCGTTACTATCGCATGTCAACATCAGTCCAACTTTTCACATTTTAGCATCCCTAACAATAACCTTTCCGTAGCTTAGTAAATTAACCTGTAACAATAATAGCTCAGTTTCTAAGTTAACCTGAAGAAAAGTTGCACAAAAATCTGATATTCAATTTAATGATAAAGAGGCAGACTTTATTATACTAAAAAATGTCTATTCTGCAGCGTTTGGTTTATGTATTCATCTTTAGCCAATTTAATAGATGAACTCTCACCTTGCCGTGCCATTTATAGCTTTTGTGTTCATGTTAGCGGCGGGATTTGACACCTTCGTTCGTCACACACAGAAACATCTACCAGCTACGTGCCGTCACCCATTTGTTAAGACTGGGATGATATGAAATAAATTTTCCAGTTCGTCTGTAAAGCTGCGCTCAGGTTGATCATCTAATGCGCAGTCGTCTGCCATGTTCAGTCTGTCTAACAGTAAGCTTTCTGCAAAACGCAAGTAATAACCCGGCCGGAAAACGGTGCGCTAAATGATAAAACAAATTTAACGAAGCTTCGGGGCAGATGCATTTTCCTCGAGGCATTTTAGTAATGTAGGTGCTCGAATCGCTCGAGGAATCGTCTCAGCATAGCAGCACACCTTCACGGGTGCATCTGAATAAATCAGAAAATGATTGTGAATAATTAATTTCTTTTAATTCAGTTAAAGATTGAAGATTAAATATTGTGCAGATTCACAGCATGCACAGTGTGGCGAAGACTCCACATTTAGTGAATAATACATCAAAGAAATAAAAGAGGGTTTTAATACTCATACCATGTTTGATACAATGTTTTGTTTTGACAAAAAACGCTCAGTAGTAACAAATGAATTACTGAAATCAACTTTTTGATAAAATTCTGATGAATTGAGATACACATGTACTTTCTTTAAGCGATGTACATTATATTTTTGTACTTCTCTCAATCATGTCTATTATATTTTCCGTTTTTATGTGTGTCCAGTTCATTGTCATTGGTTTTCCATATTCCTGTCATGGTACCTTCATTGTTGTGTCTGTTCTCAGAGCCCCTCCATGTCAGACAGAAGCCCACAGGCTTTGTTTAAAGAATCCTGGGCAGGTCCGTTGCACTGGATTGCATCAGATTGCACCAGCAGACCTTACAAAGTGAACAAAGAGGGTGTTTTTTTTTGTTTTTTTTTACCTGAAGGACAAAGTCCTTGCATTCCTGGTTAGCAGTGTACACATTAGAGGCTGAAGCTTTTTAAACCAAATCTGTTATTTGATCATGTGTGATAGTCAAAACAATGAAACTCACAGTTCTCCGGTGCGCTTACCCCTGTATTGTTTTTTTTATATTTCTCTCTTTCAGGCAGAAGAAAGTAATAAATGGAACCACTACAGGAGACCAAGAAAACCTTGTAAATGGAGTAAGTAGGCTCACAGGGGTTTTTCTGCGTTTTAGTACTAATACTAAGTAAGATATATGTTCTTGCAACAGTGTTTCTCTTTTCCCCTCTCATTCTCAACATATTAGAACAAACTAAGGTATTTTGTGCTCATTGGTTAATCAGTTTATCTTAATGCTTGGCAAATAATTAGCCCAGTTCTATTCAAACTTCAGTAAAACAAAGTCAAATTCAGCTAGCCGGTAAAAAAAAAAAAAAAATTAAAGAGAGTCCAGCTGATTGTTGTCTTTGCAGTGAGTCTGTCTTGAGGCAGCATGTAGGTGATGCTCCCTTTTTAGCAGGAGAAAACATCCAGCAGAGTTAGACCATATGAAGAACCAGGTTGATTTTTCTATGGAAAGAAAAATAGTTAGTAATACTGATTGCTTTGCCTGGGCTTCATTCAGTGAGAAAAACTCAGCTAATTGCGAGGCAAAGAATACTTTCTGTGGAAAAATCAAGAGAGGAAGCATCATTAAAAGTAGTTCAAGTGTAGCCAATGACTTCTTCCTTGAACGAGACGGAGCTACATACCGAAAACTCAACTGACGTACTTTCAATGCGAACAACAGTAGAGAAGACGTGGTTAATTGTTACGATAGTTTTATCATGGTCAAAGATGACTTTCAATGGGAGGAAAACGATATCGTAACATGAAAATAATGGTTGTGATAACTTCACGAGTTCATCTTTTTCCAAGAAAGAGATGCTGCTAAAGACAAACACGATAAGATATACTTTCAGTAAGAAGAAAAATAAATGAAACCAAAGTTAAAGGCAAAATTATTGTGAAACGTTTCTACAATAATGTCTGACTCTACAGTATGAAGCGAGAACATGGGTGAATTTTCACTGGCATTTCCAGATCGATTACTTTACCGTTTTAAAATCTCTCAATTCTGTGAGACTTAAAAGGATTATAGAGTATTTATTAAGGTGACCTTGGGCAATTGTTTCTCGACTAATAATTAAGTGGTGTTCTCTTTAACACTACATCACTTATTGGACACTAATTACCAAATAAAGGAACAGTTATATCCCAGTAATCAAAACACTATTGGACCTGACAAATCTCCAGTTTTCACAGCCTGAACTACGTCCTCTCGCTCTCTTGTTGTCTCTCATTCAGTGGTTTTATCGTCTGCATCAGTCTGTCGCATGCAGTCCTCTGTGAGAACATCCAGCAGAGTGCTTTTTGTATTTGATTGATATCTTTACTCCAACCTTGGGCACAAACATAGTTTACCAGCTTGCCAGATTGTTACAAGAGGTGCCCATTTGTATGACGGACCATGTCAAAGCCTGGCAGGGCAAACGGGGGTCTTTGTCTGTGAGGATGACGTGCTTTTCCTCTGTCACCTGCAATCTCTCTGCATTGAATCCCTCTTAATACATTTGAAGGTTCTCTGTTACTACACTAAGGACAATTTCTCTTTCATTTAGTCTGCAGTAGGTTCTATTAGACACAAGAAATGAAACAGACCATTAGAAAGAGGTCCAACAAAACCTGACATTTTTTACCTAATACTGTAGACGACTTTTATTAGCGATATAACTGAAAAGATGATTGTTTAAAAAAAATGGCATCGTGTTTTTTGTCTTCAGAGGACAAACAATGGCAAGACCACATGAAAAATATTGGGGTTATAAAACAGTTAAAACATTACATCATTGAAACCGGCAGCTGTTAGAGTGTATGTCCACTAGATGGGGATGTAGAGCTTCTTTTACACCCTCCTCCTTTCACACACAGAATGAAAACAAAGAACCGTCAAGATTGACACCTTTTGGTGATGTTTTCACATTTTCTGAACTCTTTAGCGGAGGATCTACAGAAACGAGAGAGTTTGCACAAACTGCATGTTAACAAATCTCATCCCTGTTTTAAAAGCGGCATGCCACATCCTGTGATGAAAGGTGTACTTATCTGCAACTGTTATTTGGAGATGGAAATGGTGGAGGCAAACTTCTCATGAGGGCTAAATCGAGATGTTGAGTTTTACTGGCTTGGATGATGTTGCTGGAAGGTGCTCATATTTAGGTGCAAGAACAGGATGTCAGCTGCCGGAGCGTCCTTGTGCAACACTGACAACTTGCCAGTTTCAGAGATATTGATCAATGTCACTGAGGTTTTTGTGGAAGGAAGTTTGGTAAAGCAGGGCAACAGATTTTTGTGTGGCTTACCCTTCTTGGATGAACTTTTTATAATCTTCTGAACACGGTCGATTTTAGATCAAAGAAAAACATGAAAGAAAATGCGTCCATCTGAGATTTTTTTGCTCATGTTTATTTTAAAACATGCCAGATGCTGATGATTTGTCATAATGCAAGTCCCATACATGCGACACGCCTGATTAAGTTAGAATTTTCCTTTGTTTTTTATGCAAACAGAAAATGTTAACTATCTATAGAAGTCTTTTCTTGGTAATCAAGGAAAACGAATGCTTAATTAGGCATGAATAATGTTTAGATAATGAACTTAAAGTAGTGTGACCAGAATAGCTCAGAGACGCTGAGATACAGAGGCAGGGAAGCATAAAAAAATTAATTAATGCTGCAAATATGAGAGAAATATCCAGGAAGCTGGAGAATCTTTATAGAAATCTGCTTCTCTTTATTCTGCATTGCGCAGATGTGTGAAAGTCGACCATTTTTTCCGAGTGGGGACGAGCCCAGATTGACTTTTGCTCAGCGGCGAGCTGAGCTCTCTCTGCAGTGACAAACATCTCATCCTTTGTTGTGCAGGTGTCGGAGAAGGAGATGGTCAGCCAATCAGCAGACAGTCCAGTGACTGACGCAGCAGTCAGCAGCTCTCACAATGGTCCTCTAACCAGCGGTACAAGTAAGCAGAGACACATAGCCTCAGAGCTGTTAGCCATCATGTCTGGACTCAAAATTGGTCGTGTTTTTCCAGCAACAAAATGTGCATTTCCTCCCTCCGTTGTTTACATTTCTGTCCCTCCTGATAAATGTCGCCTAGAAACGGTGGTCACTCCCCAAGACTCGTAGAGGAAATAAAATTAAATTACAAAAGAAAGTAGTAACACACAGACTTCACTGGTGACTAGACAAAGAGAGCATTAATCTGCAGCTTTGGCAGAGCTGCAGAGATCCACAGCTCAGGTAGGATAATCTGTTGTTGTGCACTACACAAATCTGGCAGTTTTGGAGGAATAGCAAAGCTTGTTGAATCATAGAAAGAAAGCCAACATGATCTTCCACTGGAATTTTCCACAAGCCATGTTGGCACCAGTAAATGTGTGAAAAGTGCTTTGGTCAGATTAGACTAAAACTTAGGGTTTTAAAACACGCATCTTGCTGTGAGAATGCTTTTCTCCAGCAGGGATAGGGAAGCTGCTCAGAGTGTGGGGGAATGAACAAAGCAGAGATGCATTGTTATTAGTAGCTTTCAGTACTTAAAGCACATCTGACAAACTCAGTGCCAGCGGGGTTAAAACATTATTAAATCTGGCTCACCATAGCTGTTTATGAGGCCAAAATGGAATTAAGTTTCACACCCCTGTTTAAGGTTTGACTGTGAAAATCTTAACAGAATAGCTCACCTTTTGGTGGTTCAGTGGGGGGTCCTGTTTTGTCAGTGAAAAAGGGCCCACACACTTTAAAGGATCATAATGTTGCACCTGATTGCTGCAGGTTGAAGTATGTTGTAATGTGACCAAAATGGAAGTAAATTCAACATGCAACAGAATGAAAATGTAGCCTCTGTCTCTTCCTTCGACAGTCCTCTCAGACACACAAGACACCAGCCCTCAGTTGTCTGAGGAGCTGCTCTCCAGCCAATCAGAGCTCAGGTCCTCTAAGTGTCCTCAGGACAGAGAGCTTCCCAGCCTCCCTCCTGGCAGTGCCCCCATGGAGGACAGACCCCCAGCCTCAGGAGACAGCACTTATGAGGTCGGCATTTAAAGTCACCTTACGTTGTGTCTTTATTATGTCTGATGTTGAACGTTCTTCTGGTACTGGTGAATTAAATGATGTTACAATGAGAAACCCAGAAGAATGTGTGTTGCTTTGTAACTCACACAGCAAAGTGACAAGTCTGCCTCTGTGGTGTCCAGGTGGTGAAGGAAATGGAGGTGGCGTCCCGCGACGTCAGCGTTGAGGACTCTCTCTACGAGACTGTCAAGGAGATCAAAGACACCTCAGTACAGCCTTGCCTTTCCAACGGTACCGTCCAGCCGAGCCCCGATGAACCTCCACCTCAACCTCCCACCCTCGTCAACGGCCACGCCAGCCCCTGCACCCCAGAGCGGCTGCCGCTGAGCGAAGGGGTCGAGTACGCCTCTGTTGACCTGCGAAAGAAAAGCCGACACAGCGCTGACATGGAGGCCAAAAGGCGCTCCGATAACGCCGCCATTCGCTCACGCAAACCTGAGGAGGAGCCAGAGGAGGAGCCGCCGCCGCCGCCTGTACCGAAGAAGGTTCTCGATGAAAACGACAACCAGCCAGCGGTGATGAATGGTGTGGAACCGTCTGGGCTGGACAATGGAGAGGTGAGGAATTTGTTGCACACCAACAGATGATTTTACATTTCAAATGTAAAAACTGATTATGTCACTTTTATAAGCATAGCTTATAAAAGTGACATATCAAAACCACCTGAACTATTATGTCAAATTAGAAAGCATTCCAAGCTCCGTTGTATTTTTTCAGGATTTTATGTGGTGGAACGACTCATGAAGCTTATAATTTTGTGGGGTTCATTGGGGTTTTTTTTTTTTTTTCGGAAACATCAATCTGAAAAATTGTGGCGTGCGTTTGTATTTAGTCCCCTCAATTCTTTTTAAGCACCTTTTGTTTCATTTAGCCCATTTTTCACAGACTACCTGAAGTTTAGTCAGAATTTCAGTGACCAATCTTTTTCAAGTCTAGCCACAGGCTCATGGTTGAATTTCTGTCTAACCTTGGACTGCACCATAATTTCCTCCAAACCGCTGAATCTCTGACTGAATTTCAAAATTGCAATCCTTCTGGTGGATAAACCAACACATAAATCTCAAATGTTTTGGAGTCTTTAAAGGCGACCTCTATACTTGTGACTTCTGACAGCAATTGTTTGGGGTAGATTTTATTTATCATAGAAAGGGGCCTGAACACAAATGCCTGCAGATTTTCTCAGATTCTGTGTTTGCAACCCATATGTACATTTCTTTTGACAGTATAGTTATGCAGCACTTGGCATTTGTTGAAGTTTAGTTGGTGGTCGTTAAGAAAATATGAAAAATAAATCGAAGGATGTGAAAACCTCTGCACATGTAGTTTAAAAAATAATTACTATTTTGAGAACAGTATCCTTCAGGATGACCATCAATGAGCTTATATATTCAGTGCCACAAAGAGTGAAACAAAGAACTTTGATGATCAGCAGCTGGAGTTAGGAAAGCAGGAGAAGATAGATAGATGAAGTAGAGATGGTGATGGCGAGATTTACTCAGAAAGGCTCTGAAAGGATTGGAAGGCATTAAGGAGAAAGAGTCGAGGACTCGGGGTGAGAGATGGTAGGATAGAAAGCGAGAAACGTGAAGAAGGAAAACGCAACAGCATACAGATGAAGTCCTCTGTAGCAACGAGTGAAAAGTAGAGAAGATGGTGGGATGATAAGGAAAAATGGCAGCAAAAAGGAGCAGGTATAAGAGAAGGAGACGAGATGGGAATGATTGAAGAGGTGAGAACTGATAAACATCGCTGTCGTGTCGGGAGCTGAGCAAAGTAGAGCTGCTCTCAGGAAGCTGCCTTTGGCAGGCCAACTTCACATCACATTAACAAGCTCATCACAGAAAAACTGCTTGATGAGGCAACTTTTCTCATTTAAAAACGCTCCCCTGAAGTTATATGTGTTTGCTTTCATCTTTATTCACATTTCTTTCCCTTCCCCCTGTTTAACGGAATGATGTGGTTCACCAGTTCGTGAATAAAAGCTACATTTATTTGTTACTGCTTTAGCTGTGGCACTAATCTTTGAAAAAAATCACAGCACTTTGTCAAGTCCTGATGGAAATGAAACATAACCTGCATCTAGATCAATACCAAAAAGTGATCAGCTCCATTGCTATGCAACCATGAAGTTTCATAAAAAAGTTAAAAGTTCACCCTGCACCAGCGTTGTTTTGGGGGCGAAAAGATTATGTGTATACCTATATTATACGTCTAGTTTATTTTGATAAGTGTGTAGTCCATGCAGTCTAAATGTTAATTCTCCATAGAAATTACAAAACATTTGATTTAAGCCCCCGGTGTTCCCTCAATTTCAAGACTTTTACCTTAATCTTCAAATTTATTTATTTATTGATTTAAGCGTAAATGTTGAAGCAGCTGAAAATAAAAAAACCCCAGATGCTGTTCTGCTATCCATCCACATTCTGAAGAAACAGAATACAGTCCTCTGTAACATGTTAAAAAATTTATTACAGCATGTTTGAGGTTCACATTAAACCTACACAGAGAATCAATACTGAATATACAGTTAGTTTGATGCAGTGATATTTTGCAGCTTGTTTGTTAGACCTGCATCACCAACAAACCTAGTTTGTAGGTGTTTTTCTTTTTTTTTTTTTTTTACCCCCCCCATTATCTCGATTCCTGCTGCGAGGTGGGAAACGGTAATCAGTGATATGGCAGTCTGATAACTAATTTAATTTCCGCTCTGAAGATTTAAAATGTGTCATCGCTGTTGCCCCCAGCCGCCTATGTGGCCTCTCTATTGTCAGTAGCAGCACAGTTTTTCTCAAAGATATTGCCCAGTGTGGTTCAAAAAATCATTTTAAAACCATTTGTGTAAGTTCTTTTTTTTATTATGTATTTACCAAGATTTAGTAGTTTGTTGCTGGTGATTTGTTGACAACTTTATTATTTTCTCAACGTCATGGGCATTTTTGTCGGAGTGGAAAAACATAGTTTGTTATTCTTTGACGTTTCAGAATAAAAGCATTTGACATAGGCTACTTTTTTTTGTCCTTTATTAAATTCATTTTAAAATGTATTCTAAATGCAACAGTGGAAAGAATGGATATTGATCCTTATATCTTAAAGTCCTTAGAAAAAATACATTCAATCTATTAAGTCTGTTAGTAGGTTAGAGCTCAGAGAACAATTAATGACTGGATCATCTGTCCACATTATCTTCAGCTTTTTATATGATATATATGAGTTGATATTCCAACTTGTCTGTTTATTGTTGTGTGGAAATCAATGTGTTAGTCATTAGACGGCAGGAAATAATCCCTCTCCTTTACCAGATTAATGGTAAACCCTGAACTAGCAGGCTTCTGTATATTTCCATTCTTCTATATACTAGCAACAGTGTGTACATGCATACACACACACAGCTAAAAATATTATCTTTCATCCAACCACTAACAAATGGCTGCAGCCACATGTGTTTTTCTTCTCCCATCCCCCTAATATCTCACACGCAGATAGCACAGCATGTGTGTTTACATATATTCTGCTGCACAGACGCCACGGGCTAATGTAAGGTTAACAGTGAATGTTTGCCGCTCCCTGTGGTTTACACCCATGTATGACTGTCATTCGTCTTGTCAGAACCGGGTATTCTTGTGTTTTTGTGAGTGTTGGTGACCGGCTCCTCGGACCCAGACTTCATGATGGATGATCTGGGCCGTAGAAACTCCTCATCTGTCTGGGTCCTCTTACACACAGACACGCTGACACACAAATCATCTTTAGAAACACTGGAAGGTCTTTACGTAAATATCTCCGATCAGGTGGCTGATTTGTTGACCAGGCTGTCTTAAAGCGTCAACCTCACTTATCAGCACTCCAGGCAGAGAGGAGCAAAAAGCCCTGAAATAAATGTACGATTTTAATTCAGCAGTGTAATCTTGCTCTGACTTTATTTATTTATTTTTTAAACCTAGCCTTTAATTTGTGTCCATTTATTCAGTGCTGTTCAGAAATAATTGTTTTACTAAATTATCTGTTCTACATTTATTGACTGTCCCAACAGTTAAAATCAATATTACTAAAACAATATTTAAATACATATGTTAGTTTTTGTTTTTTGTTGTTGATAAGAGTGATTAGAAACATTTAGTAAGCCAGGACGTCTTGATTTCTCTTCAAAATTGGAAAGACAAAGGGACATATTAAAGTCAGGCCTCATTAGTAAGAAGATGGTAAGTAAATAGCAATTTGCTAGAGTTCGCCATCAGTCAGTTCAATAAGTAGTTTTAACAGATGCAGCAACATCTCCATAACAGCAGATAGATGCGGCCGATTTGCTTGAGATGCTTGATGGAAAAAAAATCTGCAATTCAGATAGTGCCAAACAAAAGATGATTTTTTTTTTTCCCCCCGTCTGCACATCACCTCACTGCAGCTGTTAAGTACAGCGGATGATCCATGATGCTGTGGGCCCATGGAATTGAATACATGGATCTACTACTGAACTGAAATGTGTATTTGTTGGGTAATTCATTCAGATACGGATAAAAACAATATGGCTAATTAGAAGAGGGCAAAGGTCAAGATTATGGGTGACATAGAGAGACTGACTAAGAGCCCTGGCTTTATTGTACAAGTGTTTTTTTTTTTTTCTTTAAGATTTTATAACATGAGATTCTTTTGTTTTTCTCTAGTAGATTAATTTAAGTAAGCAAAGTAGATTTTTTTTATTCTTATCTCTTCAAGAAATGTGTGCTACTACAGTAAAAAGATGAATTTAACTTTTTTATGCATCTCTTCTAGAGATGCAGGTAACTGCAGCATGCCCTATACCATATATATTTATTTTTTTCCTGCACACACTAATGGCTTTGCTGTAAGGATGGGTGCAAACAGGGAAAAACTCTCTCAAGCAGCTTCAGCTTCTGTAAAGCTGCGAAGGTGAGCATTTATTGAACTGTCATACACAACAGCAGCACGTTTGCAGTGGCTTGGTGCCTGTGGGCATGTAATGTGAGAGGCAGGAAATGAATTTGACCCCGCTGGTGGGCTGCCAGGTTATACATTTGGGATGTAGGCCAGGAAAACAGTGATCTATTCATCATTCAGCACCGCTGTAGACCTGTCGCGAAACGGAGTCGTTCTAACATGGAAAACGTATTTGTTGGGAGATGTAATTTATCCTTTCTGTATTACCTTAGATTTCTTAGGTCTTTCCTCCTGAGTGACCACATACACGCTCAGCCTAATGCGCTCAAACTGCGCGTCTGTCAACAAATGCGTCGCTCACGACTGACGTGCTGACACCTGGGCCGTCCATCACATGAGGTGGTTGTAATCAGCTTACCGCCAAGCCTTGTATGTTTTTAAATCTCCTACATGCGTGGAACATCAACGCATACTCCTAATCTGCTCTCGCCTCAACACACACAAGCACGCCGCATTTTACTGTTGGGCGTCAAAATATTTATCGGTTAGGCGTTAGTCTCGTTTTGAGCTGACGGAAGACAAACTTCTAAGTGTGCTTTTATAGTTACTACATACGCATGTATATGTACATTCGTTGTCTGTATACAAACCAGATTTTACTTCAAGATGAAATGTCCACTTTAATTAGCAGAACGTTTTGAGGACTATTTCACTCTGAGACACATTTCAAGGCTGTACTGACTGGGCCAAGAGTCACCTGCATCCTTGATTTTCTACAAATATATCACCCCAGGGGGCATTCTGCCTAATTGGGTGGCTAATTAAAGTGAAATGACAAAGGCGTCTGCTGCGTTGTTGAGCTCAGGCTGGATCTATAAAAGTAATCATGTCTCCAAATGCGTGGTGTCCATAAAGTAGTCGTATTGATTTTCACGCTCCGGGGAAGAAACACATGTGAAGACACTAAGACATACAGCTGGGTTGGACAGTTTGATGGATGAACTCTGTGCGCAGGTTGTATCCTGTATGTTGGAGAGCGGTCCGAACAAAGAGGTGGACATAACTAAAACAAAGGCTGCACCTTTGCATCCATCAGCTTTAACCTTGGGAACTCCAAACGAGGACCTAATTTAAGTGTCCACACAAAAGCTCTGTTTTTGTTTTCCTTTCCGCATGATGTAAGCTACTTAGGGAATGCCGGTGGGTATATCGAGATCCTTGTTAGTTCTCTTGAAGTGCTTTGTCTGATGGGTTTTGTTGATTAATGGCCACCTCATCGATCATGAGACAAAATGGACACAGGGCGTGCAGAAAAAGCATCCCTCTCTCTGTCACTCCCTATTGACTTTAACTCAATAATTTTTTAATGAATGGGTGGTTATATACAACATTAGTTTGGAATGTATCGCAGAAGATGCAGAACATGTTTTCGACGCGGACCAGAGGGGTTAGTTTAGAATTTCACCATCGATCAGCTCCAGAGCGTTCCAAGGCATTCATACAGATTTTTTTAATTTTTTTTCACCAGAGTATGCATTTTTTAGAAGTGATCGATATCTTGATAGCATATTTTATTAATACAGCTCAATAAGAAGTGCAACTCTTCCTTAATTGTGTTCAAAGTTGTTGGAAATGTCTTAGTTGGCTTTTTGTGTTGCAGTCGGCTACTTTTAATCCTTTCTAAGGAGGCTGTGGATCAATTCTCCCTTTCAGCAGGTCATGCCCTTATTTTGTATCCACATTGGCGTTAAAGCCCTTCCTACTTTCATTTTGTGCCTGTAAATAAATCTTTTCATAACCGTGTGTGAAGCATTTGGCTCGATTAAAAAAGAAAATGATAATAAGATTCCTTTAGATCAATTCATATGTGCTGTAGCACCGTAACCACTTTTTTCTGCAATATACTATTAGCAGATTATTGATTACTTAAATCAAAGAAGTACGAAACGCTCATGTGTGTACAAATTGACTCATAGTCAGTATGAATCACCCAGTGTGAGATTACTACTTATCAAAAGAAAAACTTTTGCTTGTGGAAAGCCGGTATGTTTCAAAAGTTGGGTATGAAATCCTCGTTCCAAAATCGTTTAGGTGCATTTTTTTACCCCCGCAGAAGTTGGACGCAAAACGTTTTTGTTCCAGAAGAGTAGTCTGAAGACTTTTTTTTTTTTGTTCCAAAAAATTGAAGCGACCAAAGTACAAAATGGCAAGGAGGTGCAATGACCAACACCTTATCAGAAGTGAGCACAGCCCTTAAAATGTTACTAAATGACTCTTTGGGGCGGCTGTTCCTTTCATGCCTTTGCTCCCACGTCTGAATCTGTTTCTCTGTATTTCTCCACAGTTAAATTCCCTGTCTCCTCCACTGGAATTTGAACGCCACCCACAATCAGACAATGAAGTAAGTGTGTGCAACTCGCTTATTCCCAAACCTGCGTATTTCCTGATCCAAGACAGCAGCGCCTCCTAAATATCTGAACAGGAATCCACCAACATCTGAGGTACTAATGATTAAATCAGTCTGAACAGAATTTGATCGTCTCTAGTTCAAAATCTGAAATACTGAGATTGATCAAAGTCCCAAAAAGTTCTCCAGTGCCATCCCAATTTACCCCAGTTAGGTTGGGATTCTTGTTTTAAAACAATTTCTGATTCATTAAACCCTATTTTTATGTCTTGACAAACAAAATTGGAGATTTCTCACTTAGGACTACCATGGTGTTAGATTAGCTTAAAAACAACTGTATGTGAACGAGTCAAATGTTCTTGATTCTTTGCGGGTTGTGTGCCAGTTGAGTGGAGATGGTGAACACATTCGAAAGTGTACCATTTGCTGTTTTAACTTGACATTGTCTCAGGTTCTTCAACCCCATATCAAGTATCATATTGTCATGTCTTTAATGTTCCTTTTCTTTTTTCCTTTGTTTCAGTCGCCGCTGTACTCCACTGTTAATAAGACAAACTGCCACCAGGCTTTTAGCGAGGACGACAAAGAGCACGACTACAGCAGCATCGCAGAGATCAAAGGTATTGTCCCGAACTCGTCCTCCAGCGACCTCTACGCCACGGTTCATGACATCTACGCTCAACCCGACGAGCCCGAGGCGGGCGAAGAGCCCCCACTCGACAGCTCAGATCCCGGCTATGAATCGATCCGCATCCCAAAGACTAGTAGCTCTGATGACGATCATGGAGCCGGGAACGGCAAGCCAGAGCCCGACTATGAAAGTGTGGGAGAGCTGGGTCTCAGTCGGGAAATGTCCCGCCTTTGAGTTGCCTCCCTCGCCTTTGCATCATACAGTAGCACTTTGAAGCAGCTGTTTAGGATGCTTCTGATGCAAACTGCTTCTCATCGTTTCCTTATCGAGTGTACATCTTCTTTACAGCTTAGGTACGGCTTATCATGTCTGAGCGTTATTAATCAACCCGAGTGAGACATCGGTACTGGTGGGCCTTAAAACCTCCGGGTTGTTAAAAATAATCGCAACATATTCTGGTCAACAGAGGAAAAAAAAAAAAAAAAAGATATTGATCTAGTGCCATATAACTTGCGTAAAAGTCATTCACCAACTGTATTATGTGAAGGGTTAGATTATTTGTATGGCTTCTTTGCACCAGCTAGTTTTTCAAGCTTAGATAACTGTCATATTTTACTGAAGCATCAAACGGCCTGTTTCTAGGCCTTCTTCTGTCCAGTTAGCAGCACCTCCACCGTGCATTCTCACCAGAGGTTCCTGTGAAAGGGTTTCCAGCGGGAAAAGTCAATTGATGAAACCGAGACTGCTGCCTTCTTTAGTGGGCTTGACATTCGAAAGGTTGGAAACAGTCACTGCGAAGGAAAAAAAAAAAAGTTTTTCATTTGACCTTTCTATAAACTTTAGGGTCCACAGCAACAGGTTTTGTACAAATCATATTGTATTTATTTGAAAATGTTTATTATTGTGTAATTGTGAAATGTTTCTGACTGTCTGCGAGAAGATTTTTATCGAAGTTTCTTGCATTTTCATTGAGATACTAAATGAAAGTTAGCCGAGGGTTTGATGCCACTTCGGTACGCGTTCCTTTCGTTTTATTGTTTAGATGTCAGCTTTCACAAACTTTGAAGTACTTATGTATTTAAATGACAAAACACACTTGCCTAATTGTGTTCTTTAACAGTTTTTTTTTGTCTTTTTGGTACAAGGGACAGTCTTCTTCTTGCTTCAAAGCACTTGAATTATTTTAATGGTACGACAGAAATCATCACCACAGTTAATTTTTTAAAGCACCTTCAACATTTATTAGCACCTCTAATAAAGACCTGCACAAAGCCTTAAAAATATATTCATTTGTATTTCAGGAGCATAACTCCGCTCTGAAATTTTCACAAAAGTGTGCTTTGGATATACTTCTTACCATCTTACAGTGTGTGTGACAAGATCAACACTTTGCTCACAGTATTGAAAAGCGTAGATGTATATATTTTTGACTTGGATCAGAAAGAAAAGTCTGGAAACTTATTTGGAAAATAAGTTTCTAGATTTGTTTTATTATCTAAAAGACAAAACCTCAGAATGTCTGAAAAATTAGTATTGTTACATTTATCTTTGATTTGCCACATAGAAATTTAGGCTTCAGTCTTATTTGAATGTTCGTCCAGGAAGTGAAAATAAAAGAGCAGTTTCACCTTTTAGAGACTTTTAGATCAATAATTTCACATTTTTGTGGTTTTCGATGCACCAGCAGATTTAAATTCTCACATATTCCATAAGGTATCAAAGATCACCAGCTGCTTTCCAGAATCTACGTTTAGCGTAAAGTAATGCACTCTTGGTTTACAAGAAGTTATAGATTTTTAAATGATCGGTGATCTAATTTGTCAGGAAAAACTGTGAAATTGTCCTTCACCACATCTCTGAGTTGAAAGCCAAATTCAGCATTGTGATTTTTAGGATCTGTGGATCTCACTGCTAATGAAATCAAACTAGTGAGATGTTTTTTACCCCCAAAGTCCAAAATGTTGTAAAGACTACAAAAAATATCTACAAATGTGTTTTGAGCAGTGTAGAATTTTCTTTTTTAAATTGTAGGAAGTAACACTCCCTGGGTAAACATGGGGGCTCGTTCAGTTTTGATTTGTCGGTGCTTTTACAATATAAAATTGATCTGACTCTTTCTGTGGTAATATTTAGTTGGATTGCTATTTTGTTTTCCTGTCTTCTAAATATCGACACACATCTGGCTTACTTGAACTGCATGTTCTCTTGTCTTTCTAAAATCAGAGAGCCTCAGTGAAATTCGCTGCTGTCTCACGCCAGTTATATCACAATAATCCCTCTATTAATATTTTTAGTATTATTTTACATTGCTATTTTATTAAATATCATAGGTTTAAGTAATACAAAAAAAATTAGTATTGTGATTAACTTTTGTAAAATATACATTAAAAATGAATCAGTTTCACTATTAATCATCTTACAATATTTTTTATAAGCCAAATAATTACCACTTAAATGTTTTTTTTTTTCTTAACTGATAAAATGTTCTCAAATTAAAGGCTGATTTTTTTTTTTATTTATTTATTTTTTTTTGCGTGTGATTATGCTACTCCATTACAAGATGCATTTATTTTTAAGTCTTTTCACACATCTTTAATATGGGTGCCAATGAATTCAGAAGGTTTGTATGTGTAAACTTTGAGCACATACTGTATTTTAGATCCATCTACTTAACAGCTTGTACTGACTAAATGCCAGCTAATGTGTGTATATAGTAAAAGCACTATTTTAACCATCTGCTATTCACAGGAAATGCGATGTAATCTTGTACCTATTTGTGAAATGTTAAGATTTTTTTTTTTTTTTTATTTAAGAGCAATTATGAATGTCCATCTTGTTTGTTTTTTTTTTTAGTTGATTGTAACAAAGTGGCAACTAATCAGATGTGAGTGAAGTGGTACAATTATTTTGGTACAAGCATTGAAAGATGAGTTTGGTACTTAAATTTGAGAAAAAAAAAAAAAAAGAAAAAAAAAACTATTTAAGTATGTTTACTTGGTTGTAATTTTGCTGTATTTTTTTAGTCCCTCTTTGCCACAGTATACTCCCCTTGCAGAAAATTACTGTCAGCTGTTTCCACCCATATCCAAATATTAAAGTGTTGCAGTATCTTCAGCTAGTTTGTTTCATGATGGAGCTTGTTTGTGGTTTAATAACACGCAGTTGGCCCGTTCTGAAGGGTAATCGATTCTTAAATGATGCACATTTTAAATATTCTTCTCCTAATGTTGGATCTTTGAATAAGTCCATGCATTTGACCCTTAGTGCTCTACAGATAAAGACAGTAAGAAAGTACACATTTCAACAAGAACGTAATGGTGAGTGTTATTTATATCCTCCTGTGTAAGAAGAGCAAATATTTAAGGGTATTGCTCCCCTATGCAGTAATGTAGCTGCATATCAGGTAATCAGATTTAATGTTCTCAGAATGCTCTGAAGGACCTCTAAGGAAATGCCAAATGGAGATGTTTTAGTGCCAAATCGAATCAGGACAACATATATTAGTAAACCTAAACTCACTTCTGCTCCTTCTCCTCCTATCCTGGTCATATAAACACGGATTTTCCCCTGCAGGGAGGGCGGGTCTCGTGGAGGTTTACAGAAGTGCACCCCTCCCTCTGATGTCTTTTCTTTAGCTCTCGTCCTCCCCTAATGAGGCCATGTGTTCCTCCTGAATAAGCAGCAGACAACTCTGTAGCGACACCCGCCTGTGATCAAAGGGCGAAGCCCGTTTTGGCAGTTACTGTCGCATCTGCTGCTGCGCCGCATCAAGTTTCCAGTATTTACACGTAAATATTTTATCACACGAATTCTTCTATTAAACGATAAATATGACGAAGTTTGTTATTTGTTTTTTATTCTGAGGAGCACTCGCAATGACCTTTAGACTGAGTGTGATCTTTGAAAGAAAAAAGACATTTTGGATTTGACGATAACATAAATATACTGTAGATGACCCGATATTGAAGTAACGTCTCGTCCAGTGCCTAGCATCCTTGCACGCCGCAAGTTTCCATGCATTTTAAACTGATTTTGTGATTGACCAACACAAAGTAGTGTACAATTGTAAAGTGGAAAAAAATTATGCATAGTTGTTGACAGTTTTCTGAAAAATCTGAAAAGTGTGGCATGCATTTGTGCACTTGAGTCAACGCTTCATCGAACCATCTTTCGCTGCAATTACGTGTGCAAGTCTGGAAACAAACATCTTTGGACATTTTTCTTTACAAGTTGGCTCAAGCTCAGTCTTTCCAAGAATTATTAATTGGCTTGACAGCTGGGCTGACCCGGTCATTTTAGCACATGTATGTACTTTGCTCTGAAGTTCAACAATTATTACAACTTCTCAAAATAGTTATGGAGCGAGTGCCACACTTTCCAGGGCCACACCTCCTCCGGCTTCTGGAAGTTGAATACACTGGTGTCCCAGCACTTGCTGTGAAGGTATAAAATTGCCAAGTCAAAATGATTTGAAGTTATGTTTGAGACATACAACACATATATAAACAGAGAATAACATGCCATAATAAACCTGTAAAATACATAATCCAGCCTCTTGAACTTTAGGCCAATGGCCTTGGTGGAAGGAAAACAACATGTACATGCAGTGAGTTGTTTAAGACCATGGTTTTACTTGAGCACTTCAGAAACAAACTAAACATGGTGTGAGTTCACCAGGAATAAATGCTGGTGGAGTTATTGCGAAGCAAAAGATGACATGACATCATGTCCTTGATTTTTTTTATTTATTTATTTTTTTTAACAGTTCCAAATCTGACAACTTGTGGGATTTAGTAATGGACAAGCAGTGACATTGCTAACTGCTATTAGCAGTGCATGCTAATAAAGTATATATTTTCATTCTGGTAGTTAGTGATTTGGCAACATGCGAAATGACAGCATGGGGCACCTAAAGCAGAAAATGGAAAGGAAAAGAAAGCATTTCAGTTTTTAGAGTGGTGAGGGTTTGAAGTTGCAAGTTGTTTTTTTTTCTGTCTACAAACTTTCTGAATTTTTTGTGTAAAGTTTTCTTTGTGTGAACAGAAGTGGGTTGTTGTTGGCGAAGTTTGAGCGGGGTGGGGGGTATCAAACCGTGCCAGAACCACCACTGGTTGACTCACTAATACATTCTCATGCACTCAATTTTATATTTCAACCAGATCACAGTAATTTACGACTCCCATGGTACTTTAAAAGTAGGTCACATCCATCTATAACTAGGTTAAGGAATAAAGCTTGTCTGTCTGGGCTAATTTTTTTTTTTCTTATCGCCTAAATATCCCCTTTTTCCCACTTTCCATCTTCCATCCACCCTCCCATCTCGTTTCCTCTCCATCCTTGCGTCATTGTTTTGAATGGAGCACCCTTCAAGAGTTGCATTACCCTCCTTTGCAGGAAAAGGGGGAGCGGTTGGGGCTTGTGGAGGCGTGTGCTGCATCGTCCAATTGCAGCCCGTCTCGGCTGCCGGACCGCACATGTTTACAGGCAGCGATCCGCCGGTAAAGGCCCCGCTCGGTCGGAGCAAAGAACGGACTGGATCCAGAGCACAGTCGGGGCCAGAGTCACCAAACGGTACGGTCTTGATCATATCCCACGCTGGAAGCAGGTCGGCGCGGCGTTTTGCGGGCTCGAATGAAACAGTTCGACGTCTTACGAGCCGCCTGCCTGCGCGCGAGACCTTTTGACTCGATTGCGTCGCCATTTTGTTTAATCGTGAACGAATGTTGTCGCGGCTTCAGACGGCCGTGACCGCGCCGCGTTTTCCCGCCGCCCCCCCTGGCAGCTCGCTGGGAGCAGTGGGGAAAACAAACAGGTCGCACGGAGGAAGGTTGGTAGCCGGTTAGATGTGGAGGCTGTTCGGCAGCGAGCGGTTCGTGTTTATGCCGTCTGTCGCCGAGTCAAAGTTCTGCGGCTCGAGTCCCCTGCGCTCGGGACGCACTTCGGAAGTTTCTGCCTCCCCCACCGAGTATGTTGTCGCTTTCCAACATTGCCGTCGAGGTTGTTGGAGCGCGTAGTCTGCCCGCTGCGGTCCTGTGCCATTCCCCGACGTTTTGTTCACCGCCGGCCGCGTTTCGGCGTTCGGTGAATTGAAGTTCCCCGCTGGGAGCGCTCTGAACACGGCGACACACTCGGCGGAGATGCACACCAGGCGCCTGGTGAAGCGGTCGATCCTCGGCAGCCGCGTTTACGCAACGAGCCCGACTGGGGACGGTGCCCCGGTGACAGGAGTGGTCCAGGCTGTCAAGCAGGAAAACAGGGACGCGTCCGCCGCCGGACCCCGGCGCAGCGTGTACACCGTGCTCCTGCAGGACGAAAGCCTGAAGGAGTTCTCCGAGGAGGAGATAGCCGCCGGATCCAACCACACAGCGGCCAAAGGACCGCTCAAGTCCAGCCTGAAGGTGTGTGTCTGCCTCTGTGCGTGTTTGAGGACGGAAAGGGCCCCGACCGGCGGGCTGCGCTTCATCACTGTTGTGCGGTGTTTTGCAGCGTTTAACCGCTTCCTGCACGGAGCGGGTTGATGTCAGCCACCGATGCCGCTCTCTGCAAATTCAGTCGATTAAAACCAAACATGCATCGGTCAAAAATGTGGAATGGATCCGTTTTGTTGCATATTTGATCAAATAATGTGCTGTCATGACATTTGGGCGATGACACATATATGGGACAAAGAGGGCTTGATGGGGCCTGCGCAATGTTTATGTGGGCTGGAGGGTGGGTAATATGAAGGAAACAAACACGCTCTGACTGCAGCTGCAGCGTTTAGGACCGACGCGAGGAACTCGTTGTACAATTTTGCACTGAACAATAATCGCATGCAATTTTGTACATGCAGCGTTTAAATGCATATATTTTTTGTGTCGAATTTGCGTCATTTTGACACATTCATTCATTCAGCGTCCAGAATGATCACTGACGTTACAGCTTTTGCAAGCACAATGGTCTTATTTTGTTCAGCACTTTTGGGAAAACTTGCAGTTTTCTGAATCTGCTCTGTAAATAATTGGACTTTTTCTAATGTTAGACCGCCGGTTCTTGCTTGAATTGCGCCCTTTTTTGGTCTCAACAACAGTTGAATAACAAAAGTAAAGATGCTCTTGAGTCAGAGATTAGAATTGGCCAATGCTACTTTGATCAGGGAGCATACAGGGGAGGAAAAAAATCTGATGTTTTTCCCCTTAGACTGAATGCATCAAAATGATCAACACATCACATAATCTGAGTTGGCGTCAGACTTGAAAGAAAATTGGGATTGGCCTGGTAATTATTGATGTGTGCATCTCTACAATAAAGTGGAGAAATTGCAAAAGATGCTTTTTTGTGTTTACATAAAATACAAATTTCAGGTCTCAAGTTCTTTAGATAATTTCTGCGTGGGGGAGATGGACTCTTGAAGTATTTTCAGTTTTGTGGCTGAGATTGTAAAATTCAGTACAGATTCCCTGCAGAGCACTGAAGTTACCCTTAACTTATAATCACAGTCATATTTCTTTTCATTGTTTTCAGTGGGCACAACACGAACCATCTCCCTGCTGAGAGGACCTGCATTATGAACAATAGAAAACTTGATTGGGGTCTCCCAGAGGGTGCGTTGCTCTGAGCAGTGAGCAGAGTCGTCGATATAAAAATATAGTCGCTATGAAAGGGATGTCATGACGTGAAGATGGCATGGAGCTACATTGCAGTTCTCTCTGAAAATATCCAAATGTGAGGCAACAATGGTGATCTAATGGCAAAACTTGACAGATGAAGAGTGTGTGAGCAGGAGAAGCCAGTCCAGTGTTTTTCTGTTACGGGGAAAGCTCGTGTTATTCTGTCCTTACAGTAAGGGAGGGACTGAGGAATGAGTAAGTCTGAGTAAACAGCCATTTTTTTCCACTCAGACTTGATTTTTTTTTTTTTTTTTTTTTTTTTTGGTGTCACAGATGAAGTAACATGCATTCTATTTCTGGAGCAAAAAGGAAACCTGTGGTCACTTTTGTTTCCTCACATTTTTGACTATTGGTAGCAGCATTCAGATTCCAGTCCTATGTTGCTAAAGCTTATAGATCCTTTACCAACTTAACTTTTTACAAAACCAATCATTTTTAAGATCTTTGTATAACCTGGAGACATCGGTAGATGTTTGCCTTATTTTTTTTTTCTTCTTTTCTTTATTCATACTTTGTTCATTTTCATGGCAGTTTCATTGTAGCGCTACAGCCACCAGTGCAGGCAGAGTGCAGCTGAGGCTCGCAGCACAATGGTCAAGTCTCTTTCAGCACGACTCAATTCCTACCGAGGTCGAAAACAAGCCATAAAGCGAGGAGTAGGAGGAGTCTGCTGTGCAGTGTGTGTAGCTTCACGTGTGGGTCTGTGCTGCCTATGGTGTGCATCAGAGTGTGGTACGGCTGTAATTTTCCTCTGTTATTGCGAAGCCCAAACTTCTCGAAACCTTGGATTGGGTCCTGTTTTTTGAGAGCTTGCAGCCTCGTTTGAGCAGTAGCAGCTGTACAGCCAATAAAGCGGGCACCCTCAGGTTGGCAACGGGTGGCATGCCCCAAAGAATCTGGATGCTTGGCACCGAGCCCAGTCCGTCAAATGAATCCCCCCTCTCTTTTTAGTAGGGGGGGGGGCGGCGAACTGGGTGCCACTTGTTGACTCGTTTATTTGCAAAGGTATGTTTTGTATCTCGAGCGACAATGATTTTTCTTGATGCTCAGGAAAAAAAGACCAGCTTTGTTGTGGCGTTAAGCCTCCGCCAGCGCAGGAGTCAAGGATTGTTGACAGAGTATTGTACAATCTTTTGAAATTTCTCACTGGAGTCATAAGGTGAGAAACTTATTTGCTGAGAATGTCTAAAATACAAATTTATTTAAGAAAGATCACACTGCCTTGTAAATTCTCACAAATGACAAATATTTTCTTTTCGACTGCTCAACCTGCAAAAACAATAAATGCTCACCACTGCCAGCTTTTTACAGTTCCTCTGGAGGCTTCTTTAACTTTCTCTGAAACAGATATTTGAATATTTTTTTTATATGCATGTACCGTATTTTTCAGACTATAAGCCTCTACTTTTTCCCCACTCTTTGAACCATGCGGCTTATAGACCGGTGCGGCTTGTATGTGTACGTTTCCGGATTTTTGAAAACACTTTGTGGGTGCGACTTAAAGGGAGGCGCGCTCTATAGTCCGGAAAATACGGTATATATTGCTGACTTGGACGTTTTGCTGCTAGACTCAGTCATACCTTGAATAAGATATCAAGTCCAAAAGGAGCTGTAGAGGGAGGCTGGAGAAACATGAGAGCAAGGAAGGAGGACTGTCTTACTTTGATCATGATTTGAAATGTGTCACCTCAGTAGCTTGGATTTCCAAAGAGCACCCAGAAAAACTGTAGGAGTGCAGTGTTATGCGCTTCACAGAAATTCGACTGTAGGAGCAAATTCCTCACTCGAGCAGCACTTCAGCTGGTTTTCAGGCTATATGCACTGAAACAAAACTGCAGAGCCTTAATAGTGAAGCTCAGATCACAGGGCTTGCTTACAACAGATGGCATGAGCTGAAACGTGTTGAGAGAAGCTGGTCAACAAGTCAATTTTTAACAGTTTGGTGTGAAATTTTCCATCTTTGGTGTGGAAAAAACATCACCTGTGTTACCTGAATTTAATATCCTTACATCTCTGTGTGCTGTTAGCTCTACAGTCCACAAACAAACATCTCTGTGTCCACAAACGCAACACTGCTCTGACCTTTTGTGTCATTGTTGTCCCTCAGATTTGTTTCTGTTTGTTTGTTTGTTTTTACAAAAGCCTGAAAAAGCATTTTGGAATGCTTTTTCAGGCAGTAGTTTCATTGATTAAGACAAAAGAAGTTGTCCAACCTAAACTGGCTTTGTGTGAAAGATTCGAGACTTTTGATAAATCATCTGTTGCTTAAAAGTCTCATTCATGTCTAATCTTGCAGCTGATCTGTAAGGCAACGATCCAGATCACCCACGAACGCATAAACACACACCAACCTGAAATACTCCTCAAAGCTCTATTGTCATTGACAGCTGTGTGAGTCACTCTGCTTATGTTTTGGCCTTTACTCTGATTGTTTCAACAGGCCTTCAGGCACAAAGATAGCGCTACAGAGGTATGGTGGTGTGTGAATTCATTCTGAGATTCAGGCATTTTATTTTTGCGTCCATGAAAGGAAGCGACAGCGATCACGTTTTTTTATTGCAAACTTTGCCACCTGAGGATGCATCTGCAGCATGTGACGGGACAAATTGTGTTTTTCTGTGATGATATTGTTGTTGCTCTGGTGAGTAAATGTTTTCCTTCAGTCAGTTTTTCAAATACTCCATACCAAATTGATATTTTGTCTCTTTTTCAGTTTCCCTCATTGATCTTGTTTGGAAATGAATCGGACTCGATGGAAACGGTGAAAGAAATGTAATTGTTCTCCACTGAGACTCTGACCACCGTGGTCTGTAATGTTTGGTGTTGGCTAATGCATTCCAAGTGTCATGAACTTAAATTTGACAAATTAGTGTAATATGCAGCCTTTTGGTCAAAGTCTCATGGCAACAGATTCTCACACAGATGAAAATAAGGGAAAGAAGAAAATAGACACATATTACAACTGATGTAGATATTATTTTTACTATTATTATCACCACTGTGAGGTTTTCTAATTCTGTGCAGTCCTAATAAAATCTGAGCAAAGTGCAGCTAAGAATGCAGCTGAAACTTTTCAGAGATTGAGGCATTAAGAATGAAATATCAAACTTGAGCACTGGACTTAACTATCCAAGAAGAAGTTAGTGATAGCAAAGACTTTAGCAAAGACTCCAGCTTTAATGCGAGCCAGGGCTTTGTCCAGAGGTAAGAAGAAATGTGGTCTGAAAGCAATAGCTTGGAGACCTATTAGACCGGCACTGTACCTGGGAACTCAACTGTAAAAGTCCCACCTTTCTGAACACAGTCATTCTGTGTTTTACTCATGAGAGTTTAAGTTTCCCACAGTAATATAAGTCTTCAATGTTATCACTAAGGTACACCACAATATAGCTATATGTTGATCCTAAGTCATCTTTTTTATTACATTTCGTTTCGCCTTCAAAACTTGAGTCAATCTACTGGTTGGATGGGAAATCAAAGACATTATGCTCACAAACAACACCTCACTTTGCCCTGTAGGTACAACAACTGACCCAACCAGATCCACCTCTAGAGGACCTTTTTGGTATAGTTAGACTCCATTCTTCTTCTGTGTTGCCAATAAGCTGCATCACATGCATTCTTTATATTTCTGTTGAATGAGGTCTAAAAAACAAACAATATTTCTTAAACTCTAATAAACAGCCATGCTGTGCTGTTATATTCACTATATTCGCACTATATGACAGTGTGCCTTCCACTTTGATTAGGATTTATTTGGGATTTAGTTAGGTTTTCTGTGATATGAAAACGTTTGCCATTTACTTGTTTTCAGCCTTTGAGATATAAAAATTTAATTTACCCCGAGAATTGAGAGGCATACTTTCTTTTTATCATGTCTATAGTTTTCCTAATCAGCTCTCTTCTATTAAGTACGCTTGCGTGTTTATTTAAACTGATTCCAACTGCAAAGGCCATAAGATAGGCTTTGAAAGCCCTGTTGTAAAGAACTGAAAGACAGTCCACTGTTCCTTGCGTTTCAGGAGAGATTGAGGAAGCATGAATGCTTCCTTCCTTAAAAGTTCAGAGGATCCACCCAGCTCATATCATGACCCCTGCTGAGGTACTTCTGAGTCAATTTCACCCAGTTAGGAGGAATAGACGTATACCAGTAGGGGATTCTGACAACATAATGAGCTTCTGTAGAATAATCTTGCTTTCGCTGTATTGAATCCCCCCACAAATGTAAAAATGTATGACCTGATCTAATTGCTCTTACTAAAAAAGCTGCCACTGTCACGACCACAACATGTAAAGGTCAGAATGGGCTTCCTGTACGGGTTACAGAGCTAACATAAAACACATGAGGACAGTGATGGAAGACATAAAAAAAAAAAAAAAAAAAAAAGAAAAGTAACTGTCAGATGAGGTTAGATGTAAGTCTGAAATTTTGCATGTTTATGACAGATTGTGGTGTATTCTGTTCTGCTTTTGTGAATGAATGCTGATGTTGGCAGTGCAAGAAGGAATAACATTTACTCCATCAAAGACATGTTAATTCACGCAGCTTTTTGTCAGTGATCATTATATTTAAGAAGCTTGTTTGGTGGCATTATTCTCAGCCAACTTCATCATTTTTGTTAGGTGGTTTTCGGTTTCAGTTTGTGGGAACTGTTTTTTTTTTTTTTTTGTTTGTTTTTTTTTTTCGTTTGAAACTGCGATGATTTAAAGTTGCACTACCAATTTAAAGCTCAAACTGAAAGATGTCTAATAAACATACTTCTTTAACAAGAAACGGTGGTTAACCGTCCCAGTTCTAGAGTCAAGTTATGGTC
Source organism: Poeciliopsis turrubarensis (assembly GCA_010277015.1). NCBI lineage: Eukaryota > Metazoa > Chordata > Actinopteri > Cyprinodontiformes > Poeciliidae > Poeciliopsis > Poeciliopsis turrubarensis. The sequence continues at coordinate 3,939,809 of VMRN01000014.1, read as the reverse complement.
TCAAAACTTCATCTGTCTCTCGGTTGCATAAACGACCAAATGGGCTGTTTGGAAATATTTCCAGTGATGTTAAGCGTGGACAGCTATTATAGGGACTGAAGAACCACAACTATTCTTCTTAAGTTTACGCTATTTTAACTAGCAAATCTGTTAATCTGCATGACTAGAGGTCAAATGCCTCCAGCATTTAACCAAATTACAAAAGCTTGAACTGCTTGTGTTGTTACTATTAGAAGCAGAACAGCAAAAATTATCTGGCGATATTCTTCAAATATCGCAGATAATAATGGTTCACTTACATTAAGTGGTTTGATTTTCCAAAGTCGTTCTTAAAAATGACATGGATTACATTATAATAACATGAATTGTCGTTATGTTAGTGTGCTTTTGCTGGAGTCTGAATATTTATGTTTATTCTTTCAAATAAAGGAAATGTAACACATGTCATATCGAACATTTAACTTTTAATACACTTTTGTATTTTATCGACATTATTCTGTTGCACTCTCCTTGAACATTTGTGTTTTTGTTTGACCTACTTTGCATTGCTGTTCATGTAAAGGAAACCCAAGGATGAGTCTTATAGAACTTCAGACTTTATCTTTACATTTTTTGCTTTAGTTATACATATTATGCCAAGTTTTTCTTTGTGTACTTGGACCTTTTTGACATTATATTATTTGTAGCTGTATGTGGGAGGACATAAAAAAAAAAAAAATCTTGTGAATATATTGAATAATGTCTGGTATTTAAGAGTTTTCTAACTTGCAGTTTTGATCTTCTTTGCCTTTGTGTTGACTTACTGAAAACCGTAACCTTGCAATCTAGGAATAGTAATATACTTAAAGTTCCTATCTCTGGACGTGACCTAAATGAAATGTTTAATGTTTTTTCATAAGTTATAATAAGACTTTGCTTTCCGTTATTTAAAAAAGAAAAAGTTTTTCGCATAGGAGATTTTCTTTGAGGAAAACCTCCAAACGCCAAAACGTCTGCAGGAAAAAGAGCTTTGTTTATAACTGACCACTGCACATCTTTTGGTTTCTCCAATATATTTTGGAACAGCCTTTTAAGGCTCAGGATCCCAGAAATTGTTCTGAAGCCATACCATACTCCTTCATTTGAAATGTAAATATGGAATTATTGTCAGTATTTAGATTACAAGTTCAGACAAAGCCAAAATCGACTTCTCCATCTGGTTCTGGCTTAAAAAATGTTTTTTGTGTCCTAAAGCTTCTCCATAATTGTGTAATATTATTAAATGTAACAAAAAAAGTTGTATTTCGGACTGTTCTACCTGCTGCAAAGCTGCTCCACTTATTTTCGAATGGTGTTTAACGGTGCATTTCTCATGTTTACAGCATTCCTTGCTCGGAGTTGTGGCAAGCTGTTTTTGTTTCAGTGCAGGGAGTGACTTATTCCTCTGTTCACCCCCTCACAGCAGAGCTCCAGTAACGGGGTTTCAGATGGTCACAAGTTGGAGAGCGGCTGCTGGAGCCCAGAGGCAGTGGAAGAGCAGAGGCCTGGGGACGGGAAGCGAGTTAGCCGGGATCCCGACGCCCGATCCGTGTCCCTCCTAGAGCAGAAACGCAAAGTGGTCTCGTCCAGCATTGACGTCCCACATGCCAGGTAAGACCCTCTGAGAATAAATGCGTTCAGGCGCATACCAAATCCGAGGAACTGACTGTCTGTGTGGTTCCCAGAGGGACTTTGGCTCATGTTCCAATGCAGAGTTCATGGGGAGTTTATGACACCGATATGTCATCCGACAAGTAGGACACAGTTTATGCTGGACGACGTTCCATTTCTCGTCATATCCTTGAAACCATTTTGGCAGCATGCAGAGTCTGATTTAATTTGGCAGGTGTCCATTTCTGCTGCCATTACGCATACATATTTTATACCATCCCACATGTTCTTTCACACAAGTAGTGTCAGTGTCTTCAGATGATTAATGACCAACCAAAGTTATCTAAAGCAAAATTATAACCCTGTCCTGAAAGATTCTAGGTTGTTCAAAGCCAAAGTTACAGCAGTAGCTATTCTTGAAAACGTATTCATACCCTTTGAACTTTGTTAAACGTTGTCACATTACAACAACAAACCACAAAATTAATCTTTGAGAGTTTATGTGCTAAAGCAAGTTCAAGGAAAATAGATCATTTTTTTTTTTTTTAATGTTTTGGTCTACAAGCAAAACTCTAAATGTGCCATCCTCTCTGAAACATGGTGATGGCAGCATCATACTTCAGCAAGGACAGAGATTCTTGCCGGAGATGATAAAATTATGTAACTAAATACACTGCAGTCATAGAAGAAAACTTGTTTGATGCTGCTGTGAAAGTGAGAGTGAATGCAAGCCACACTTTTCAGATTTTCACCGTCACTATGAAGCACGTCAGTACCAGCATGTAGTTAGAAGAAGAGATGAACATGGATGTGACAAAATGTGCAATCTAGACATATTTACTATCTGGACATAATCATCGTGAGAGTTCCCTGCACTTTAAAGGGATTTCAAGATGCACTGAATGCTGTTAGCTTTACCTGAGCATGTAAACCTCATTCTTTATCCCCTTGGACGTTTTCCTCCCTCCAACGCAAACACAATGGCTAGAGGTTGATTATATGCAGCATGTTCTAATCTGATTGAATATATCTAAAATTGATAAAGGGATATGTCAATCTCTTTTAACTTCTGTCTTAGATTTGTAACATGTAGCATGTAGCATCCTATCCTATTTTCACATTACCATTTACAACTGGAAACAATTAGGATGTGATGTCGCATTAATTCATTCACTCACTGTTTCTGCAGATAGAATCTGTTAAGTTATAGGCTGCAGAGTCTGCAAGCAAAGCTAATTCGCTGTAGGGCAATGAAACATTGATGGCTGTTAACATTATATGAGGAGGAAACACTCCTTCTCTATCAAATGGAGAATCTAATCCCTTTTCTGCAATCTCAATGCTCAACACCATTATTGAACATCCCCTTTGATTACTTGGTGTCTGAGGACTGTGATTGATCATAACTTCCTGAAAAAAACAGGAACATCTGCAGCTTCATCACTACTTTCTGAGGGCAAGATTTGATATTTTCTTATTGATTTTTGCCCTGCCTTGCAGTCCATTTAGAGAATAAGTCTGGTTTTCAATGTAGCCACCTGTATGGATTGGACAGAACTTGTGCACCTGTTGTCCTTGTTGAAGATTGGCTGTGACGTTATTATTACTCATATAGTCAAAGTAAGATGGCGTATTGATTATTTCACAGCTTCAACAAGTAAAGCCATTTTCATCCTCCCAGAGACAAGCACTTTATGAACAGTCCTAACATTGGTCATTAAAATGAGACCAACAACAAAAATGCATTACATATAGCACAATCAGTCCACACCAGTAGCTATTCTCATTATGAATGTGGAGAGAAGTCACAACTTATTGGTCTCAAAACTAAGTGCCCATTGTTCTCATAAAAATAAATGTTGCTAATTTGCAGTTATTTCATTGTCATTACACAAGGGGATATGAAACACCAACACCTTTGGATTAAAAATGTAGGTTCAAAGATATCTTTTTTTTTTTTTTTATGCTTATGGACATCAAAGTTTTTACTCTGCAGACTTAAAGGGGATGAGGGTATTACGTAGAATCAACATTCTTGAGCTTTACATCATGCTGTAGTGTTATCCCCTCATCAAAAACCTACCTGGAGTGTTGCTTTGATTCTTTCATGCATGTTTTGAGAAATCTTTAAATCTCCCTTGGCAACCATTCAGGGGTACCGAAACCCTGGCTCTCACATAGCAGTATCTATTTCCATAACGCTTCTCCTTGGAGAGCTCATCATACCAACTACTTCTCAGCACAACAGTCCTAAGAATGGCTGAAAATGCCATAATCGGAGGCATTGTTGTGATGACATGCTGAAGGCGGAGTGTTGGAAAGAGCAGACATTTCTTCAAGAGACGGAGAATAATTTCACGGCATTAAATTACAAAGTCAAATTTCTTTTAAGTTATCTTTAATATATATATACAGTATTTTTATTGCAACTAATATAGTCACTTAATTATGCTCTATTGACATTATGCCAGGAACCCCTTCAACGTCTTTCATCCTGTAATACCACCCCTTTAACGTCTTCCTTTGTGTCTCTTGGAGACTTTAAAACCTGATACTCAAAGTCCATTAACATATTCTGCTAAATCAAAGCAACTGCAAAATCAGACTTAAGTTGAAATACATTCCAGCCCAATTCCTGAAATATGCCTGCACACTGAAGAACATAAAACACACTAAAGTTCATTGTTGCCTCATGTCTGTGCGGACTGCGACCTGAGCTTTTTACTTGGATATCCATAAAGTGACCTCTTCAGCACACTGCGGTATTATTACCTCAAGATTAAGATCCATGGCCCTCATCTTCTGCACACATGCGACAGATTTTCAGTTCTGCCCTAACGCTGGAGGGAAGCAGGAGCTTCTCCTGACACAAAGTTATGAAGAGCTGCAATTAAGACAAGGACAAACCTTTAAAGCCTCCCAAATCACAAGCTTGTCTACCAGGCAGTAATGAATATGTCATGATGTAATCTGAAGAAGGATCAAGGATATTAGAAAACTCATTCTGCTCCCTACAACAATTTAAAAAAAAAAAAGCTTCAGCAGGTTATAACTTAACACAGTTTAATTTTGAGCAGTTGTGTCTAGGCCTGTCGCGATTAACAATAATTAACTGAATCGCATGATAAATGAAAATTAGTGACCTCATTTTAATTTATCGACTTGATCGTTTCTTCCGGACTTTTTCCTCTTTCTGTTGATGACACTGGATGAAAAAAGGCTCAACTCCGGTGCTCTCCACTGACCCCTACCTTCCTCATTTCCTTAGCGTTATGCCCAGTTCACACTACATGATTTTGGAGTTGTCGGCCCATTTTCAAAACCTGAGCGACCACACACTAGCCAATAGAAATTATGGGTATAATGGGTTCAATCATGTCGTGTGGTGTCCAACAATGGGTACCAAATAATCGCTACAAGTCCAGTTAACTAATTTTAAAACCAGGTAAAAATCAATGTTTTACTACAATCTGCCTGCAATCCATATGTCGGCGTGAAGTCCTGACTGAATGAATAACTTTATCATTATAATCTATTTGTGTCACGTTGACGATGAACAGCTGAAAAGTTACCGGGTTTATCAACTGCGGTCGCAATTTTGCTCCAACTCCTCTCTTCGTCATTTTCACAAAATGTTGAATGAACATTAATGTTGTTTCCACATATCATCTCCGATGTCCATTGGACTTCGGGTTGCGCCGTCTCAGCTGTTTGGGATTCCCCTCCGCGCTTTCTCAGGGAGGAAAATGTGGAGGGGAATCCGTGCTTTCTGATTGGCTACCTGTCACATTCAGTAAGCTGCGTTCTCGCTCCCAGTCAGGAAGGTCCCACACTTTGCAGTGATAAACTGGCCAGGACAATCCAACATGTCGAATATGCCTGATTTAGATCGGAGCGGTCGAACGTTCTAGCGACTGGACCCGATCAGTCAGAACACGCCACACACTACAGGATGATGGGTTGCGATTATAGCGAGTCTAATCTTAAAACGTTGGGACATTTTCAGACTTCACAATCTGTACTCTTCTGGTTGAATGTAGTTTTTATTTCCACTTTGGTTTTACCAGTTCCAGTGTTAAATGTTCTTTTGAAAATAAAGTGTATTTATTTGTGGTAGGATATCTCTTTCATTATTATTTCATTATCATTACATCAGTTTAAAATGGTTTTCAAACAATATTATCGCAGTAATTTTTAAGACAATCGCTCAGCAAAATTTGTTATCGTGACAGGCCGTGTTGTGTCTCTATTAAAGTCTTGGATGTTTGTCTACCGTTTCAGTTTGTGCTCTGAGCCAGCTGCTAGGCCTGCTCTAGGAGCGAGTGTGTGAGTGTTTTTTCCTTGCAGGAAATGATTTAGCAAGAGTTGGTTGAGGTAGACTGGTAGAAATGAATGGCTTGCCTTTTGATAAATAACATTCTGGAGCCTAATTGCTGTGAGGGGAAGTGAACTGCAGCACTGGTTAAGGGAAAATCAGGAGCATGCTTTGCTTATTACTGCAAAACACCAAAACAACAGCTCCAAGGGTCCAGATCCTCAGACTCAGCAGCCAGTCCTCCCTTTCTATTATGAACTTAAGTTACTCACATTTGGCTCCGTTCCCTGGCCTCTCTGTGATTTTTTATTTTTTATTTTTTATTTTTTTTGTCAAATAGTCCCACTTGCCTCAAAGTACGGTTTTCTCGTAGCTGTAAGTGAAAAACATGGAGCCAGATTTGATGCCACTGCAAAACAATTTGTTAGCTTCGTTTTTATTGTTCATCAGTGTGTTTTCAGATCAGCCAGTTCAGTGGGCCGAGCCAACCATGTGCTTCGCTCTCCGAGTACAGTGCAGCAGCCAACTCAGACATGGAGGAACGCCAATCACAAAACAGGAGCCTAGAGGGACTTTCAAATTATTGTTTATCTTTTGATAAAGTGGCTTGTCCAGTAATCCGCTTGTTTTTCGTTCTGCTCGTGGTTTTGCTTGTCTCTGTGGCCATTTCCTAGCTTTTGGACTGCTTCTAGAACTCCCTGTTGGCGTTTGCGGTCTGGGTTTCGAAATAAAAGAAAGGAGGAGCGTATAGGTCCGTGTGGAAGAAGAGAGCAGAGTTGATTCTCTGGAGAGAGGGTGAGTGAGTAACAGCGTTAAGTGAAGGACGGAGTGAGAGAGCATGTCAGCGGTTGCCAAAGAAAACAGTCTTTCTGGTTTGGATGCAAGTAGATTTGAGAAACCATGAGATTACCATCTGAGACGACAGCTCCTGTGATCTCTGTTTCCCACTGACTCTCTGTGTTGCTAATTTCAGCCTTCTCTCATCGAAGCAAATGTAGATGTTTTTTTTCACTCAGGATATTGCTGAGTCAGATAGTTTGATAAGCTGATTGCCTTAGTTGTTCAAATTTACTGCAAAAAATAGCAGCAAAGTGCTTGCAGTCACTGTATATGCTGTGCAATAAGCACTGCTCAACCTGCGTAATGGAGCCTTCCTACTTTGGAGCCATAACGGCTTCCTTAATTCCAAATGTTATGTAATTTATCATTGTGACTTCTGGAGGCAGTGTTTCCTGAGAACCATTCATTGTAACGTTTTCTTAAATTCAAGCAAACTGTAAAAATTGTTTGAGGTACATGAAAATAGATTGTGTGCGCAATTTTGAAAAAAAAAAAATCTTAGGCATTGTAAGTCTTTTTAAAGTAAGTGAGTGGTTTTACTTACTTACTGTGAACACCTAGTTTCTATACTTTCCCTCCCTTCCTTCTATTAAATTAATGTTTGATTTCTGATGCACTGATTCACCAAAGGCAAAGCTCTCATTGTTCAACGTGGTGCTGATCCTCATCTCCTTCTCCGTGCTCCCTAAGACTTGAACCAGCAATTATTCTATTGGTAGACTGAGTTTAAATCTATATGCAAATGGCACTTAATTAATTAAAGAACCCGAATATCTATTAAAGTAAATCAGAGAGGTTAATTCACAGAGCAGTGGCCAATGTCACCGTGATCTTTTTCTAAAGCCGTGAACTTTAGCATGTGCAAGTAATGGATATTTGGTCTCTTCCTTATTTCATTTTCTTTAACCTAACTGCTGGCAGAGCCGACCCGCTAAATTAGAGATGCAACAATTTTTCGTTTTTTGAAGCCCTGAACTGCCAACACTTGGATAAATTAAAATTTCAACAAAGACATTTTTTTTTCCCCCCAGATCCATTCAAATTTAAGAGCGACTGCGTGCAATTTTGAAAGGAAAGAACTTTGATTTCCTGCCAGGCATGTTGAAATTCAAAAATACTTCATTAACCCTAGACGGAAATTACAGTATTTGTTCAAAATAAATATAAAAATGATAGATAGAATCGAGTTCACATCTTAAATTTCAATTTCAGTGTTTCATAGCAAATAGTTGTGTTGTGATTATTATTTAGAACTGTTAAATACAGTCAATGTGTCTTTTATCTGAAGAGTTAGTAGAGTTGCTCCTCAACTGTTAGACTTCCAACATGTTTTATGTTGTTATAAAATTATTAGACTATCTGAATGGTTAGGTATGGCATGTTTACTGATTATTTTTGTTTTTTGATAGACTGATCAGAAATACCGGGAATGCATTTAAAATCGCCCAATTCCTCGCTCTGGTAAACATTTCTGCATATCTCTGAGTAATAAAGGAGAACTGGTGCCATGTAAAATATCTGTCATTCGACGATTTGAGCTGCAAACAAAAATCTTAATGTTGCAAAAGATGCAGATGAACCAATGAAATTGTCATTGTCAGATGCATAAGTATCCAAATCAACCCCATGGTATTATTTTTAGTTGAGCTTTTTCACACTTACCAAAAAGGCATGAGGCCTGTGTTTTATGTGAGAGTTGGGTCAGTTGGTTTTCTACTGCGTTGAACTAATCTATAGTACCCTGCTTTAATGGACTGATACCCCAGAGTTCTGCATGAGGAGGAAAGCTCTAAATGGTTTCATTGATGGATGTGCAGAATGGTCATCTATGGCGTGTACCAGGTGGTACCAATTGATGGCAGTGTCAAGTGTCTCACATTGTGACCAAACAGACGCATTAATGAGGAGACGGAGCGGCATCCTTCAATGTTTTTCTGTTTTATAACAAAGTAAGATGCTGCTCTAAGCTAGGCAATTAAATCAGCAGACAACATTAATTATTGCTCGCGTACACCAACGTGGTCTTTCAGGCTTACATTTTGTCGATCTTGTTAAATTGCAGTAAATGGCATGCATATTTGTAAAAACACAGACGGAGGTCTGAAATTGACAGCCTGAGGTTTGCAAATATAATGACACCACACCTTCTGTGACTTCAGTATTTGTGTTAGTTTACCAACCTTGACAAATCTTTGGTTTGGGGCAAAGACAAGGTGACATTCTTCTCGGATCTAACCAATTAATACCTACCCCTGCAGAAGGGCTGGATTTATAACAAATTGCTGGGGATGACTGAATGTGACGAACATTAAGAAGCATGTTCTTCCACCGTTTCTAAAAAAAAATCCTACACAAATAAAGCCTTACTGAATTATGCATCATATTTTAAAAACACATTCCCATTTTCTGGATAAAATCACATATTCTTACACTAGTTTAAGTCAAGAAAAAAACATCTTAAGATGTTTAGCAAATGAGAAGCATTAGCCGTGTACTTTCATGTAATTTTCACTTCCACAATGAATCACATCAATAATGTCTACTGCTTTAATTTCCATATGTGGTATGAAAGCTCCTTCTGGCCTAACAGATGTGGGAGCGATACTTACACCGTGGGAGAAGCTATAATGCGTTTAGCACTTGTGCATGCAATTCCACCCTCAAAAAGATCTGTTTTTGCAAACATGGCAACCCTGAATCCTTTAATTTCACTGGGTAGCAAACATTCTCGCAACAAAAAAAAGAATACACATATTGTCAACATGTTCCTGAAATGGTTTTGACATAAAAAAAAAGAAGAACATCTGCTATCAGGAGACATAGCTACAGTTCACAAAGTTGGTTTGTCTGACATTTAAAGAGTTTAAAGAGATCTACATAAATTGTTTCCAAAGAGGACAACAGTGGAACATCCTTTTACTTCCTAATCCAATAATGTATTTGGTGTTCCCAAGAAGATCCAAAGCCATAAGTAGGCGACAGACCAGAATTGTAAATGAGAAAGAACAGCCAAACTAATCCATCATCTGCTGAGTTTCGCTTCACTGATGTGGAGAAACAGAGAAGAGAGCTTTTGCTTATGATATGTTTTCTGAAATTAGACCTTTGCCTGGAAAGGTTATCAGATTACATTAGTTGTATCGGCTCTAATTCCATTTAGATAATTTGATTCATCTGTTCATCCCAGAAGTTTGGGTCCATATGCCAGCACTCCTTTCATAACTTTGTTTGTTTCTCTTTGTACTTTCATTAAAAGATCACGACAGTTGAAATTATACACGAGGCAGTATGAGAGAAAATATGGTAAAAATAACACTTCAATAGCACAAAATGTAAAACAAGATATAGCTTTTTTTTTTTACATTCAAATTTCTTCTACTTATTACAGAATAGCCCCAATTATTGCTCCTAATTAAAATATTACCCTGAATAAAAGTGGAGATGGAGCTTTCCACTTATCATAACCATATAGATGTTTCTTGCTAATACCAGTTTGGTCATTCACTTACCTTTGGGGCCATTTTAATTTGTCATAGCATAGATTCAACAAGGTGAATTTTATCCATATTAGCACAATAACATAGCGGCTTCTGCTGATTGGTAAGCTGCACTATCATGATGCAAACATCCCTTTCCATCACATCCCGAAGTTGCTTTGTTGAATTGACATCTGATGAAAACCACTGGGCATTGAACACATCGTCAGCTTTGGGAAAGCTGGTTTTAGTTGATTGCAGCTTTGTGATGTTGGAGCATTATTCTGCCGGAGCAGTAGCCATCAGAAGATGGGCACACTATGGACATAAAGAACGAACGGACGCCAGCACAACCCTAGATACAAAGTAGGATGGATGGATCCGTGCTTTTATGGCGTTACAACAGATTCTGACCCTACCATCTGAATTTTTGCACCTGAAATGGGCAATATCTTTCCAATTTGATGCTGTACTGAACTTATGTGACTCATAGCTTCAGTTTCTAGTGCTTAGCTCAGAGTGGCAACCCGTTGTGGACTTTTTGCTGTTGCAGACCAGCAGCTTCTAGGTTGAGCATGTAGAGCATTCAGAAGTTGAGTACAGCATCCATTGTCGAGTGGTTATTGGAGAAGCTGTTGCCTTTCCATCATCTCAAACCAATCTACCTATTCCCATGTGATCCCAGACATTACCATGTAACTGCTACTTACTGGATATTGTCCAGTTCTCTGTAAACCAAAGACTTGGTAGTTTGTTAAAATCCCAAAAGATGAGCGGTTTCTGATGCACACATGACACCCAGTGTATCATTAACAACCGTGCTGTGTTCAAAGTGACTTAATTCCCATTTGTACCTTATTCTAAGACTTAGATTTAACTTTAGGAAGTTGCTGCTATTGGCCTGGATGACTTGTTAATCAGTTAAATGGCTGTCATTACCAAAAATAGTTAGATAAGCAAGAGTAAGCAAGAGTGGGAAGCAACAAGTGAGGAAGAGGCAGTATTGCGTTCCTCTACTCTTCATACAGCTTGGAAAACTCCAGTACTTTCCTTGGCATTTTTTAAATGTTCCTGAAATTAAAGGTTAGTGGTGTGAAAAAATGGTATCCCTTGATACGAGTAAACCTAGTTACTATCTTACCCTTGTGTTGCAAAGATTTAAAGAACTCTGCTGCCTAATAATTATACCAAATAACCAACCTTTGACAAAGCATGCTTTAATCATTGCATGTGTCTTTTGTTGGTTTTAAGTAATATTTTCTTTCACCTTTATTTTTATTTTTTTTTTACACCATCTTGCTTTCTCTTTGTCATTCCCCCTCCTTTGTTCTTCAAAGACATTTACCTCTAGTCTCACCTGTGAGTTAGCTGCAGTGGACAGATTTGTGCAGACAAGAACAGAATCATTGACGTAACGTACACAACAAGCCATTAAAGCAAAGCGTAGTTTTACCTCTTATTTACTATTTTAGGACGTCTCTTGTTGCATTGCATAACAGCATGTCAGTAGGTAAACAGCCAGTAGTACTTCTAGCTGTGAGGTTGACTGTGAATGTGTGTGTGTACGTGTTAGTGAGCGGGGTGACATTTGGTGGAATTCAGATAACAGCTGGCACTATTGCCCCTCTTGTACCCCTAAATGGAGTGATTGTTCAGACCATCTCCTCTTGTTCCCTCCAACGCTCAGTGTGCCTGCACTGTAAAGGGGGGAGCTGGTGATATCCACAAAGGAGCAGCAGTTTGTCCTGATTATAAACTCAATCACCTCCAGCTCTCCCCACCCCAGCTTCACTCTCGTCCCTGCCGTAAACAATCGGTGGCTTTGGTCACATGAGCTGCAAAGCATCTGCGGACGAGGGTGTTATTGTTATGATTCTGGTTCCACAATCTCAACTTCCCTCCCATCTGAGCCGAACTCTCTTTCCCTCTTCTCTTCCTCTCTCTCCTCTCTCTCTCCCCTCTCTCTCTCTCTCTCTCTCTCTCTCTGTATGCAGTCACTTTAGGGGTTGGGGTGGGGCTACGATCTTGTGCCAAACACGAGGGCTGCGGAGCTGCAGAACTTGGTGTTTTTGTGCCTGAGTGTGTACTTGTGAGTCGATTGTGGTATCTTTGGCAGCATTACCTCACCACGAGCTGAAAATGGATGTGTTTACCAGCAGCTTCTCTCTATCTCTTTTCCTTTGTATCTCTCTTAAGGTTCCTTCTTTTATTTTCTCTCTTACAGCTATTTGAGACTTTCAGACTGGGTTGGGTGGGGTTGATGTGGGATATAGGGAAGGGGATGGCGGGGGGAACAGTGCTCCCCTAAGATGGATACACAAAGCATTTCCTTGAGTTTGGGACTGCTAACATGCACACATACATATGGTGCATAGCCACAGTCCTCCATATGGCATGCATAATTCATGACCTCCCACTGACTCCTGTGTAAACACAATTGCTTCCTTCGGCGTCTCTTTGTTAGACGGTCGAGCGGCTGTAGTTTGTATTAATGTAACTTCACCAATACATACATTAGCGCCTATAAAAGTCATGCCTTATTTTCCTTTTCAAAACGCCTGTCTGGGATTTCAGTTGCAGGTTTTGCACAGCTCTGAGCTTCTTCTTTAAGAACCACAAATGACAGAATTTTATTTTGGCCATGAACGATCATTTATTAATGGAAGCGACATCAAAATGAAGAAAAAGAAAATTAGCTGTTAATGCAATTAGCACGTGAGCTCAACCCTGGTCCTCCAGGGAATCTACCTTGCATGTTTTTAGACATTTCCCCACTTTAACTGACCTGTTGATTGCAGTTCAGCAAAGCCTGTTAATCTCCATCATTGTAATTCAGGTGTGCTGAAATAAGGAATCACCTAAAACACTGAGGGCAGTGTGCCTTGAGGACCGGGGTTGGAAAACATTTATTTAGTTAGATTTATCTTTGAGGTTTTCAAAAGTCTGCCAAAATTTCTGAGTGCAGCATGTTCTCTAACAGACGGGGATCTAAAACTCAAAAGGCTAAAGCAATGCCATGCTTCTTTAAGCCATCCTGTTACCTGCTGCAAGTCTTGCTCTTACTCACTGTATCACATTCTATAGAAACCACCAACATATTTACAGGTTTTCATCCAGCTGAGAGCATGATGACCAGAACTGTTTAATGATAAAATCCCCAGCACTCATCAAAGTCTAGCTAGTAGTGCATAAAAAAATAACGTCGAGTCTTCTTTCCACAAAACACCATCCACACAGATGTGTTGTGGTTAGCCTGACCAATCACACTTTGGTACGGTACATTTGCTGACTGGGAAAAAAAATATATTACTGAGTCTCTGACTATCAGATCAAACTAAGAATCAAACGGTTCTGGTTTCTCTGCAGACTTATAATGCATTTGCAACTGGTTGGATGTTAGTCTTCTCTATAAAGCCATAATGTCCATTTGTTGATTCATGTATAGCTAAAGAAAACTGCTGCAGATTATTATGTAAATGTAGGATCAGGTTTTGTCTGAAGCAATGTGAAAACCCCCAGCTGCTCCTCTTTTCATTCAAGTGAACTTGTTTTTCGTCTCGCTGTCTAATCCTTCTGCTTTCTTTTTTATTACTTTATTTTTTTTTCATCTCCCCTTACTTTTTTTTTTTTCCTTTCGATCAAATGACTGCATGAGCTTTCCAGCCCCTCTTTCTCTCCTTCCTTCCTTCTTTCTTTCTGTTTTCACCTCCCTTGGCTCTCGCTATTCAATCTTGCTTTCTCCATCCCTGCTTTCCCGCTCATTTCCCCCTTGGTTCCCCCATGATGTTTCCTCCACACCCTAGCCCTCCCTCTCTTCCTTTGTCTTCCCTCTCCCCCTGCTTGCTTTGTGTGTGTGTGTGTGTGTGTGTGTGTGTGTGTGTGTGTGTGTGTGTGTGTGTGTGTGTGTGACTGTATTTTTCTTCCCTCTGACTGGCAGAGAAAGATGTTTGCCTGCTGCGGAGCTGTGTGCTGGCATTATCGTAGGGTGTGTGGCTAACTTACACCCCCATATGAAATCAGTTGGGATAAACAATGTGAGGCAGACACATGTTGTTTATCTGAGCGTTCTTTAACTAAAACCTGTGTCAGGTTTTGGCACCAAAGCCTCGTTGAAATGTGTAACCCACATGCTAGGGAAGGCAGAGTTTGTTTTTGTCTGTTTTCCAGTTTGCCTTTCAGCACAAGCAAGAAGTAGTTTGTAATTAATTTCTTAATATGCATGAAGGTTCTCCGACAGTAGAGCGACATACGTGAACATTTCCAATTAAGCATGCAAATGCTTCTGTAATTTTACACACTCTGGAGGTTTTAATAATTAATTTGTAGCCCAAACACACAATTCCAAGCTAATACAGTTGGATCATTAACAACGGAGGGATGCATTTCATAATTTCACAGTTTTATCATTCAGGGTCGCTTATGTTTTTAAACTTTTGACCGCAGACAGTTGTGAGTAAACCCAGCCAACCTTGATTCAGATGCCAAGTGACAATTGGCACGTTGGTTGGCTGAAACTGTCCATCAATTTGTTCCCTCGCTTGCGGCTCCTTTGAGCATTGCCACAGAGACGTGAGCAGCATGACGACACAGACAGGTGGAACGAGTGCAGCTCAGGAGTCCAGGCATCTTGATCTTTGAGATACGTGCTGGTGTTGCATTTCAATCCACATCGATTGGCGATCATAGATTATTATGAATACTTACGTCAACTTTTGTTCAAAAATGTTATCTTATTCTGGAAGGGCTAGTAACTTGCCTAGGCACAGTGTGACCATTGTTCTGGCCTCGGGCCATTGACGGCTACGTAACAAGAGCCGAGCACACTAAAGGTCAAATCCTAAAATCACTTATGGAAAAAACCCAAACTTCCCCGACTCGATTTGATGGAGGGTCATTTTCAATTCAAACAACTTTCTAGCTTTTCTCCCCTCTTTGCCTTTTTGGGAATTACAAAATTTACTGACAGTTCCTTATGCAATGCACAGATTGCTCAAGCTCGTGTTGGCAGAGCTAGAACCTCAAGAGACTGTGCTTAAAACACAAATGAATCAGATATAAACACAGAAATTGCAAAAAACTCTGTGTTTTGCAATCAGAAATTACACATTATTATATTTGACACACTATCATTTCCAGACTTTTTGTTTGTGTTTACGGCAAATTTGACTTGATTTCAAATGGATTTGTCTTTCCCTGACGCAGAAAGTACCAGGCACATTCTTAAGTTGCAGTTTTTATGTGAGCAGGATTAAGAGATGCAAATAACCTCTTATTAAAAGATTGGGATGCATCCAGAAAGATCCATATATCTAATTGACAAGTTTTTGTTTGAACTTGTCAACATGGTCGAGCAGGATCAAGTACCAGTACCAGGTGGTTCTTCCTTTTTCCTCCACTTCTTTAGCTACCTCTCTCTTCTCTGGTACTTTTATTTTTTGTGCCTTGCTCTTCATGCTTGATGTCACATCCTCCCTCCCATACAATGGATTACTCAGAAATGATTCTTCTCTGATGCAGACCTTCCACTCCTTCTAAAAACATTTCTTTCTTTGCCTAGAAAAACCTGAAACAAAGGTCATCCATTCCTGCTTCGACTTGTTGTATCTGCGTTTGCAGACGTGCAAAACAACAGAGATACATGGTGGTGGTAGTGTGATGGTCTAGGGCTGTTCTGCTTCTTTAGGATTTGGGAAACTTGATCTGATTGATGAAAATCCTTGAACTACAGCATCAGTTTACGACATAAAGCTGAAATTGTTTTACGTCATAAAACCATTATGACGCTGTGTACAGTGATCCACAGCACACCCTCGCAAGTCCCCTTCATAACAACTAATAAAGTTGAAAGATTAAAGGAAGGCGTTATAATGATGTAGTCAAAGGCTTAAATTATTTAAGTCCTGAAGCTGGCCAAGAGCAGAAACCTGTTCTTCAGTGTAAAAACAATGCAGTAGGCCAAAATCCAACACAGCAACACAAAAGACTCGCTGCCAATAATCACAGACACTCAAGGGCAGTTTGTCCTGCCAATGCAATAAGAGGGCAACTCCAGCATGCATGAGTTGATTTGAAAAGCCGTTTTCCCTGGTAATTAAACATTGCATTTTCCCTTTATTTGTCTGATGTTATTTAATGATTAGAAACTGTGCGTCTAAAGATACCTAAAATTGATTAAATTATTGCTTTTTCACAGAATTGCAGGGGTGATGCAGTTTACATGTTTCACACAAAGTAACTTACAAATCCCGTGTGTCCTGGAAAGGAAATTATATAACAGCGTTTCTTCTGGATAAAGGGATTCATTTTTGCACAGTTAAGCAAAAAAAAAAAAAAAAAAAACCTAAAGATGTAGATGCAGAATAAAGGGAAAGAGGACATTATGAAGGGAGAATTGGAATTACAGGACCGTTTTTGGTAAACATTGAGTTGAAGGCCTCATCCTTTGTCCTCCACCTTTCTGCCCGCGTTATGGTTGACAGGTGATTGGACCAGCTTTTACAAGGCTCTCCATCCAGAGGTTTTATGAGCACCTTCATCCAGAACACACTCACTTACACTCTCACCGAAATACACATCTGCACTCCCCCAGAGTGAATATTAGTCTCTTGAGAAAGGAGGGGGTGAAGGTGGAAGAGTCTGGTGTGTCTGATCTGGTTACAGCCAAGAGGTTTATAATCGAACTGCCTGGTGATGAAATAGGTGCCCATGTTTGGTTGTCTTCAAAGTTTATGTCATTTATTGGCAGAATGAGTGTGAACAGAGGGCAAAGGAACAGGCAGGAGGCACCAACTCATGCTGGTGATGACCTCCATTATCATTATGACCAGCATCAGTAAACACTACTTCAAGCACAAACACTTATCTACTAAACAGGAGATAGGACAGAGGAGAGGGAAAGGTTGTTGGGAACTTTATATCATGTGGGTAGGAGAATCGGCCCACAAGCTTTTCACGACCTTATAACCTGGTACAATAACAGGCATCATCATTAACATATTCCTGATCGAAATCTGAAAACTGAGGGGGGAGGTTTCCTCCGTCAGCCTGATCACAAAGCTCTTCTTCATCAAAACCAGCTCCTGACTTTAATTGACAGTCCTGAGGAAAAACTGGTTAAACAAACTTTCCTGATGGCCGATAGTTTGGTGGTTTGGGAGCAACTCATGAAAGTATTTTTGTCAACCTCTGCAGTACGTACTATGTTGATTTGAGAAGATCTGATAATGTCTTGAAGATGAATAAGGAAACTGACATAATAACTTTAATTTAAAGTTATTACGTGGGATAATTAGAAATTTAATTTGACTTCAAGGCCATGTCAATCAATCAATCAATCAATCAATCAATCAATCAAGTTTATTTCTAAAGCACATGAGCGTATTTGTGCTTTTTTTTTCTTTGTTATTGAAACAATCTTTCCAAGATATACTGCTTAATTTTTTATTTGTTTTGCTTCAGTAAAAAGTATTTACTGTCAAAGTTCCCCGTGACCCAGAAATCTGATGGTAACACAAACATATTGTGCTTTACCACTGCCAGAAAAATGACCTAATGGATCTACTGGGAAACACATCACCTGATACTCGCATGTGACGGAGCTCAGATACTTTATTCCGCTCTCCTCACCCCTCTGATGACTTCAGGCTACATCTGAAAGAACAATCTTTATGTAACGAAACACAAAAACATGAGAAAAAGATTGAAGGAGTACAGGGAAGACGTAAGGGTTGGAAAAACAAAATCGGCCCTGAAGCAACTCTGGAAGTCCTTTTGGCTGTTGTTGCTAAACCTTTGTTCAAATCATTTGGCAATTTGACACAAGGTTTCATACAAATTCACGTGCTCCTGCAAATGTATAGATGTGAGCAGAGTCAAACGTCTCCCGAAAATAACACGGTTTCTGATTTGCACACACACAAGACCAAGCGTTTCGCTCGGAGCAGCGAGTCCTTGTGTATTCCCTCCACTCATTAGTGGCATACACCAACATCAGTTCAGGGGAAACCCACCGGACTCAGTGTGAGAGAGAGAGAAGGGTTATCTGTGCTCCTACTGACCTTCTTTTGTGTATTCTTCTCTCTCATTATAATGATTAGCATTTTAAACACGTCTCCATAATTAATCCTAGGGTCATTTGTTTTTGAAAAATTGGATTTTTGTTTTTTTTAAACAACTAATGCAGAGATGCTTTGTATGATTTATATGTCTTACAGTATTTTTATTTAGTGGCGGGACTTGATTAAAATTTTTAATCAAGTTAATTGCACGGTCTGCAATTTATTAGTCAAAATTAAATGCATTTGAAAAGAAAACCATAGTGTAGCCAAAATAAACTCCTTTTTACTGATAAAGTATTAAATACACTTACATATTAGCGCAACAACAAATGTTTATTTATTTTTTTATCTTATCAGATAATTATTTAAAGTAAAAATGAACCCAAGTGGGTCAAAGAAAGTGTGAAAAAAAATCGTGATTATATATAATCTATGTTAAAATCTATGTAATTAATTAGTCAAAATTGACTTGAGATTAAACATTTTCTGTTTTATGTCATCAAGGTTCACTAACAAAAGTGAAGGGCTTTTTTAAAACTACTTTTTAAGCCGTTGGACTTGGGCCAAACAGCCCAGTATTGTTCTTGAAGCGTCTCAGTAAATTGCTATAATATTGTTCCCTCACTGCTGGAGTGTATTGTTTGTCATTTATTGTGATAGATTTCTTATCAGAAGAAATTTTGATTGATTGTTATGATAAATTCCACTTAACGATGTTTACAGAACCCTACAACCGTCTGTATTGTCAGGATTGTTAGTTTTAGTATATTTTCCACTATCTGTTCCACATACAGATAGTGGCTCCCTAATGTTGCCTAAACTTTGTGGTCATCACCCCAAAAAGTTGATCTATTTGTAATTTATCCACATTTTAGCCACTCTGGCTGCATGTTTAGTCATTGTCCACTCAGAAGACCCGTCTGTACTTTCACCTGCCTCGCTGATGTCTTTAGATGTTGCTTCAGTATTTCCACATAATGGTCTCTGCTTGTGAGACCATCTCTTTGGTAAAATGCACCAGTTCCTCTTTTAGCAAAACACCCACTCGGCATGAAGCTACCACTGCTGTGCTTCGTCATTGTGAGGGGATTCTCAAACTTTCAAGCTTCCCCCATTAGTCATTATGGTCAACCACTTCAGTTATAATTTCATCAGACCAGAGAACATGTCTGCAAAAATTAGGGTCTTTATCCTTTAGCTTATTTCTAAATTGTAGTCTGTCCTTTTATGTATCTTTTGTAATAATGGCCATTTCCTCTAAGTAGAGGAGTCGTTTTCCTGTGGATAATGACACTCTCTTACCTGCTTCAGCTACCAGCATCTTCTTGGTTTGTTCTGCACCTTTCACACAAAGAAAACTGTCATCTTTGGGGGAACAGAATCCTCTCCTTCGTGAACAGCGTGATGACTGCTCATTACCACCGTTTTTACACTTGCATATAACTTTTTTTGAACAGGTGACTGTGGCACCCTCAGGCATATGGAAATAATGCCCAAGGGTGAACCAGACTCCAGAGTATGTAATTCTCCTCCTTAAATTCTGCCTGACTTTTCTTTTCTTTTTCTTTTTTTTTTTAAGTGACTACTAGGATACAGCACATTTGAGAAGCATTATTTAAATACGTTCATGGTCGAATGTTTGACTTAATGTCTTGCAGTGACAAACATTTTTTCACCTGACATGCAGCAGAAGGTGTAAACAGCGTATTTCCAGTTCCACCACCTATTTTCATATATCAGCTATTTCAGTAAATTAGTTCATCTGTAATATACAAGTCAAAAGGAGTGTGATACAAATGGTACCGTTAACAGATTCACATCCACACACAACCACGCAATTACATAAACACGCAGCTACACTTACATCCAGACAGAATGTAAACTCTGATAACAAAAAATAATACCAATAGCACAAATAGAAACTTCAGAACTATAAAAGTAGAAATAAAATTATTTTCTTGTGTTATGATTCAAAAATCACCTCTAATTTCCACCATCATACTTTACGTGGCATTTAAAATTGCTGTCTGCCATGTTTATGAAACGTTTTGTTCTGTTTTTTGTGACAATCTCATGTTCTCCGACTTCATAACATCCTACAAATGATTGTACAAGTTGGGACTATTTCTTGTCTCTAGTTGAGTGAAATCTTCTTGCCTGTATGCAGACATATGCGATTATTTACTATGCTCCATGTTGCTCTTTTTTATTTTATTTTTTTTTTAGTATTTGAAAGTTTCAAAAATATCTTTCCAATAAATTAAAACCTTTGGGCAATTCCAGAACATATGACTCACTTGAACAAGTCCACACTTGTCACATGAAAAGTCAACTGAAGGGAATATTTTGTGACGTTTCCGTCTTGTTTATTTTGAATTGCAGAAGTCCGCTTGTTGCACATATTGAGGAACTGTGAATCAATGTTACGATGTCTCCTGTTGTTCACTAATCTCCCTCCTTGATCCTGCCTGGATATTTTGAGGTCATCGGTAGTAGACGAACCAGACAGGGTTGAAATATTTCTGCATAACTTGGATGTTCCTCCCGTCTTACGGGCATTCGGGCACAATGGGCTATTCTGTGTAATAAAACTACATACCTGTAAGTACTTCTTGAATTGTGACTACTACATTCTCACTATTCCATTGACTTAAATATATGATATATTGATGTATCTGAAAAGTTCTGAACTCATTTTTAAACCAGTTAGTGAAAATTGTGTTGGCAAATGAAGGTGCAGCTGTTTGGTTTTCAATAAGAGGGCTATAAAGTGAGCTCAATCTGAGCGAACGTGCCTTTTTATGTGGCGGGATTTTAGTTTCTGCTTTGCGTTTCAGTTGTATGATATCAGAAAGATTAAATAAATATGAGCTCATATTGTCCGCCTGTCCTTAGCGCGTCTAGTGTAGGTTTTATGAGTTTGTCTACGTCTTCCGTTTCAGGAGAAACCATGCTGAGCTGCAAGCATGGCACCTACAAAAGGGATTGGCTCAGTTCAAGGAAAATCATGGACATACAAAAGAAAAACAGACCCAAGCAACACCACCTGCATGCTAACACAATCCAGAAATCAAGGCTGCAGATATTACATGTTCACCCATAGTAGTCAAGCGAATGTAATATATGAACATAATGTGCAATGGCACAGGAAAAAACTCAAGATTTGAAAGAGGAATTTTAGACTAATTATATTATATTATATTCACCAGTGTAGAGGAATAACTAGACTCTTTTTTTTTACTGGTGTTTGTATATGATGTTCAGCCTGAGGCTTGCATTAAATGGACCCTCTATCAATCAGCCTACTGATCCAGATGGGTTTATAAGTCTTCACTCTCATTTCAAAGGTCGGAATACATAAAGGAGCCCCTTACCTGCATTGGAAATCTAGGACACAGTCTTGAAGCACGCACACGTGTCAGTCAAAAGGCTTATTAAAAGGCAGAAAGCAGCAAGGAAGATCATTCACTTTCATCTCTTATTTCATACGAAGTAGGAACAAATCGGGACTTATATACATCACTCTGACACATGCATTCACTGAAGGCCCCTTTCTCTGCCCTGCAGCTCTTTTTCTCAATAAACTCACACTATGTGAAAACAGTTTTCCTTCAGATGCTTTACCATCACTTCATCTGAATGAATAAAACCGTTGCTTCTCACAGTCTGGCTTGTCCTTTGTCCTCATACGTCGACGTTAGAGATAAAAGAAAATCTAAGAGGAATACATGGACTCTGAATTAATCGCTAATGTATTTCTTTATTTTTCTAGGTTATACATATAATTTATTCAGTCTGCTCAGATGTAGATACCCTCCCACTCAACGCAAGTAAAGCCTGGTGGGCCGCCAGGCTTATCAGAGAAACCCTGGAATGTGAAGTAATGTTTGAAAACAACATACAAAAATGTTCATATAAATGATATTTTAGATTTGAGCAGCTCTTGTCTCATCAGTCAGAATTTTCTTTATTATTATTTGTACTTTTGGATTAACATTTGATTTTAATAACTGTCCAACTTTAAGTGCTGGAAATAAAGTGTAATTTCCAGCTACTTGGGATAATTTGAATTGGAAAAAATGTGTGCCCAAGATCATTTTTTGCCTCTCAAGACTTAAAAGATTCTTTGAAGATCTCTAATACATAGACAGATAAAAGATATATGATTAGCATTTCTAGCTGCTATGCAGAAGTTCTGACGACAGCAGAAGGTTCTTGTGTAGATTATAAATCAGCGTGCGTGACATATAGATGTCCTTCAAATATTGTAATAAGCAGATTTTAATTCTCACTCACTTGGTAAGGTCACGAGAGAGTCAGTACAACAAAGATACTTTGCTTAGATGATGTGAAAATCATTTTATTTTATGGCAATGTTGGGGGGGGGGGGAATGGGGGACACGGCAGCTGAAAGGCGTTTTAAATCAGATTTCTTGGTGCATTTATTAAGTTAACTTGGTAGGTCCAAGTACAAAACATTGCTATTCCCCTGTGCATCCATCTTTGTTTACATATATAATCTAATTTCCAATTTTATAGGAGCAGAGGTGTTTGAGCTGGCTTTTTTGTCGGTGCATATTCCGTCTCCCAGGGGTGATTGGCATGAAAATGCTTATTAGATTTAAAAGAAATGGGCTTAGAGGAAAAGCAGAAAAGAGGGGTGTGTTTTTGTCTTTGCTTTCTTTGATATTGAAGATTTGTGTGACCTTATCAGTCATTTAATGGCTAAAAGACAATTTGCTGGGGGTTTTTTTTATTTATTTATTTTTTTTACAGTGCATCGTAAGAGGTGCCTGACAGAAAGAGGCTGCTTGTGCATCAGAATGTCAACAAATCTGTTTCCTGAACGGAGCAGCGCTCGCTGTGCACACAGCAGGAAAGGACAAATGCAAAGGAAAACAACATTGATATCGGGTCCACTGTTTGGACTGTGCCAACACATCCAGTGGTAACATACACTGACATATAACATGTGTTTGGCTTTAGCTAAATCACGCCACATCTCCGCTCTTACCTGAGGGCCAAAGCTGTAACTGCTAGTTGTTAAAAACTTCACACTTTCACTTAGTTATTTGTTTTTTGTGTCTGATCTTTGAGTGATTGTCTGAGTTGATTTTTATGTAAAGCCAACTAAAACCTGCTGACCATAAGTGTGGCTCTCAGAAATATTGTTCAACCCTAATGGCTTCATTATCTGTTGTTATCCATTCGTGACCGAGAGCTTAAAGAAAATTCAACAACCAATACCCTGTAGTTAGTGCAGGAGATTGTGTGCAGGATTTAAATGGCTTAAGAAGAACATGTTGGTGTGGTTTTGTGTCTACAAAAAAAGGGATTATTTAGATGTACAAGGAGAGAGGAGTTGGTACAATAGATATCTGACTCACTTATCGTCCCCAGAAAAACAAAACAGAGATTTAATAACATGCAGCATCATGCAAAAGTATTCGTGCCTTTTGATGATTTTCATGTTTTCGTAACGCAGCTGTGAGATTAGTTCATTTCTTCTCTTTTCTTTTTTTTTTTGTTTTCTTTATTTTTTTTTTAGATATGTCATAGACGAACACAAAGCGCTGCTGTGGTTTGAACCAAGCAATCCCAGTTTCATTAGAATGGTTTATCCTGTTTACAGGACCGAACATCAAAAGTTCAGTAGAATGACTTGTTGGCTTCGTCTTCTTGATTTGTCTAAACAAGAACCTGACAGGAAGATCTAACGAATTAAAAACGATAATTACAACACTGAGGTGAATTCAAGTTCAAATTAAATGATGGCATTTCTGCTTCCACTTTTAACTGCAAAGTTAGCGTTAGATTAATAATTTCACCGAGTCCCATAGGCACTGTAACTTAAAACCGACCTCTTTTACATGTTTTCGTTCAATGTATCAAGTCTGGATGGGGGTATCCTGACATTTCTTCCTGGAGCCCCTTTGTCAGTGTTGAAAGAAACCAGTTTTGGTCACAGTTTAGTGTCTGAGTGAGGGGAAAAGATGTCTGCTGCTCATGTCCCACCATGCTGGAGACCAGCTGCATCAATGTGTTGTTACGGGTAGGAAGATAAAGCTGCTCTGAAGTTGTGCGTAGTCTCTAGTAGAGGCTTTCAATGCATGATTTCTGTAAACATGTCAAAATCTAAAGCATTTTAACTACACAGAGGCATGGACAAAATTATCATCTTAATCTTAATTTAAGCTTTTATTAAATATTTTCTTGATATTATGTAGTCCTGATATAAAGGAGTCTACAATTGTCTTATTTTAATCTAGAAAAAAAGCTGTGTTTGACATAGTTGAAATGTGACTTGTGGATAGATAGAATGCCACTGTCTGAAATATTAATTTTTACTGGGGAGAGTGGAATTTTGTATAATCCTCCTGCAGTCTTAGTTTGACCAGCAACAATAAATATATAAATAAACGACAGAGCTAAAATATACATTCAGCACACTCTCTCTTTGTGCCATAAAATTCCTGGTGCAGCAATAAAATCATTTTTCCCCTCCATGCCATGTGCTCACATTTACAACAAACACTTCCCTGCAGCCGCTGGCTTTTCTACACTTTGCATTCAGTCTTTGCCTATGTATAACATATAATGCCTAGCAATTTCTTTGATAAATATCATAGAAAACTGAGGCAACTTGATGTTTAAATCTAACACATTATGTATTTAAGAGTGGATGTTGGTGTTTGAAAGGGTTTTTGTTTGCTGAAACCTTGAGTGAAGTTGGATTTAGAGACTCATCTACCCTTTATGGTTGTTAGCTGGGTTTCATAAGCAGATATACTTTGATTTGATAACGTTTATGTGACAGATAGAAATCAGAGCTTTCAGTTTTCTTAGAGCTTATTGAAAAAGAAATAGTCTGCATAGTCCAGCGATTGTTATATATGAGAATTCCTCCCTGAATTAAGCAATATCAAAGAAGCAAGCCAACCAAAACGCTCTCCCAGCTCTTCATAAACATCGTTTCTCTCTCCTACTGTCTGCAGCTCTGATCTGTGGCAAATATGTCAAACAAGCACAAAGTGCGTATGGGGGGGGGGGGAGGTTTTCTATGCATGAAAGATACTGAGAGTATAGAAAGTGAGTCCGGCAGGGGTGCAGGGAGGAAGAGGAGCTGGAGAGGAGAGAGGAGTTGGGGTGTGCTCGGCAGCGCTGGCCTGTGTTTCAGGGGGATTCCTGTTGCCCTCCCCACATTTCAGCTGCCTTTATTAGAAATGATTGATAGTGTTCTGGGTGACATGGAAACCGGCTCTGCCAGACTGTGTGCATAGCTGTGTGTGCAAAGACTGAAGACTGACCATGGCCCATTTAGCCAGAGTTGGGACAAAGTTAGCTGTAGGCATAGGAAGAAAAAAAAATAATACATTTTAGGATTGTTTTAGAAATTCTTTAGATTTTTCTCCTGACTTTACTTTAAATTAAAAACTTTCTTTACCTTGTGCAGGAAACTAATTCTGTATTTGGCAAAGTAGAGACTCCATTTGATGTCTCTCATTTTCTGTATTTAGTGTTATAACTTGAAAGCTTGTGACCTAAAAATGAAAAAAAAGTTTTTCAGATTCTTCAGGTTTGACCTGAAACCAACTTGAATGTAAAATAAAAAAAAAAAAAAAAGTAATCTGGTAAATATTCAGAATAGTTTTGTATGAAAGGCAAAGGTGCGGAAAACATTTGACAGAACACATTAATGTTAAAAAAAAAAAAAAAAAAACACTGGATTTAGTTCATTTCACTCTTATCATCTACAGTGAAATAAGAAAACTTTCGGTCACTTTCATCATAGAAGATAAACAAAAAAGCAACAATAAAAACAGCAGTACTGGACAAAGCTAAGAGAACTTGGTGTATTTCAAAGTCGTGCAAATGGCTCTGTAGACAAATACGGGACCTAATACCGCATTTATGTAAAATGTCATGTAAAATATGAGAAATTGCAATAAATACATTTACTCACTGGGGGAAAAGTTTCCAGAACTCATTTTATTTTTTATAAGTCATTGGCACCATTTTAACACCTAATACTTTGTTCTTAAACACTCCTCAAAGTGGGAAAGACATAACAGGATGCAATAAAAGGAAGAAGAAATGTCAAGCATCAGGACATGGATACAAGAAAAATAGCTCATGACCTACAGAAATTAATAATCTGTGCATGGAGCTGGAGATTATAGCAACAGCAAACAGGCCTTTAAACTTCATACGTCTCATTTCTTATCAGAAACAAACTTCTTCATAGAATGAAAATAGTTTTAAATATTAATCACACCGGTGTACAAAGGATTATGAGCTTAAATGCATGTGTTTACAGTTGCAGCAGGCACTGTGATGAAGAACACCGGACCAGGACCCAAGTTTATCTTGCAAACAACATATCAACTGTTGTTCTTTAATATATATTTTACTACCTATCAAAGAAATATGGCCACATGTCTTTCTGTTTTCACTGTCCACTTTAATTCAAAAACGTGGTGGAAAAACCAACCTCAACTCTCCATTTCATTGGCTCCCCATTTATCTGTCAAATCTAGACAGTCACAGTAACATGAACTCCTGTTATTTTCTCTCCCGGCTCTGTGTTTTGCTTGAAACTTGACACTGTCTGTCCCCACACAATGGTGGGGACTCGGCTTCAGCCCTTTTCAGACACACACGCACACACACGCACCC
This sequence comes from Poeciliopsis turrubarensis, assembly GCA_010277015.1. Lineage (NCBI taxonomy): Eukaryota > Metazoa > Chordata > Actinopteri > Cyprinodontiformes > Poeciliidae > Poeciliopsis > Poeciliopsis turrubarensis. Next base: position 3,912,816 of record VMRN01000014.1, on the reverse strand, counting down.
ACACGCACACACACGCACCCACACGCACACGCACTCACACTCACGCAGCCCCGCCTTCTGCCTCACTTATTTTCTTACGGCTTCTTTGCTGCATTTATTTCACTTGTGGCGTCTTTTAAAGGTATAAACACATCTGGGCGGGGAGGTACAACAAATGTAAACATCTGGCTTAGATAAGCAGACAGATGTTCCGGTGGCAGGCTGGCAAACATCCAGATCTCCCACCAAACTCAGCAGAACCCCTCAAGAGGGAGCTGTTGTTTTACCAATTTCGCCTTTAAAACAAGTGAAATAAATGCAGCAAGGAAGCCGCTTCACATTTTAACTTCAAAGGTTCATAGTTTCTGGCACGTGACTTGGATTTTCCTCAACACCAATCTGTGATCTTCATCCTTTTTTTATGGTAGTGAGATCCATCAGCTCCTGGATTTCTCTTCTTTTTGCTTTTATGCCTTTTAAAAACTCTTCTACTTATTGTTGCCTCTCGTTCTTGCTTTGGGTTCAAATCTTGATCATTAAAATGTGTTGTTGCCGATACATGACTGTACAATATGAAGAATATTATTGCGTAAGTGAGTGAAATCCCCTGTTGTAGATCAATACAAAAGGGAATAAATGAAAAATAAATGAAATAAAAAATACGTTCAAATAAACTGAGAAGTTGTAACTTGTTTTGATGGATATTTGATCGACTTAAATAAATAGAAATTGGCCAGTCAATAAATATGTACATAAATAATCATGTAATGAAATAAATGGGTAGCAATAAAAATGAATAAAGTACCAGCTAAATAAATGAGTAAAACAATCGGTCAATATTTGCATGTGGCAATTTAAGTCAACAAATAAAAATTGTAACTTATACAAATAAGCAGTAATATAAAAATTAAGAACTGGCATAAATAAAACGATCCATAAAATACTGATATTACACTAATGTTTATTACAATTATACAAATATGGAACAAGATATCCTTCCTGCTGATTTGCTTTTTAACATCAGTTAAGAAATAAGAACGATTTGCTGGCCCTCAACAATAAAATGTTTTTAAGTCATTTCTGCAGTCAACATCCTGGCAGACATGATGCATCGTGTGCCAGGAATAAAGGAAATACTATTTTTTTTATTTTTTATGATGCTTCAGATAACTTTGCGCTCTTATTTGCATATAGAAACATAATTAGGACAAACATCAAATCAGCTGACAGTGGGATAATACAATTTCAAGACTTTCAGTACTTATTCTGCCTCAATGGATAATTAATGGGTTACATTTTGCAACAAAACGTAACCCATTAATTACCTGTATAATTCATGGTTTGCATAATGCATCAAATCAGGAAGGTACATGAAACGCACCGTAACTCTTTAATTGAAAGTCCAGCTCAACCTTTGTCCTCACTTGTTTTATCTTGATAGAACCTCGCCTAAGAGCTGTGTGGGAGTTTTCGGCTGATCAGCATCTCTCTGACACGACCCTCCTACTGCTTCTCTTCATTTGTCAAAAAGGGAGCAACATTGATCAAGTTCGATCATCCCATTTGTTTTTTTTTTTTTTTGTCTGCTGCTGCTTGACAGGATTTTGTGTGGCGCTGCTACGGTCAGTTAAACGATTAATTATTATCTGCAGGCTGATTTTTGGTCATTGTTAACAGGTCAACTTTTCACATGTGAGAACTTTCAGCCTTTATTTTCTTTTACGTGTTTGTTGTACCTATTATTTTGACAGCGTTGACACAAATTGAACGTATTCTGCCATTATGCAACTATCCCCTATTAAAGAAATAGCTATTCATTAAAATATATTGGGCTCAGATTCAATCTATACGCTGCATTTCTGTGTTTGTTGAAAATATTTTCCCTGAGAGCCGTTGTGACCAAAGAGGAAAGGCTTTTTTCATTTGAATTATGGAACTCTGTGTGCAACGTATAGGTCAAATATAATGCAGTTAAAAATTTAAAAAGGTTTTAGAGGTCATTTATCCTGACTGGTGTCAGCACATTAAAAGCACACTTTCAAATTAAAGTGTTTGTTTTAGAGAAAGAAAGCCTTGTCAGTCTTTCATTGACTGTAACCACATTAACAGCATCTCATGTGTAATTTTACTCTCTATTTATGAGCAGCCTGCAGCAAGATGAAATTACATGGATCTATTTCGTACAACCTGCTTTGGTAAACAGGCTCTTAACACCCACTGCAGAGTTGTGTTAATGCCGCCATATACATCCTGGGTAATGTCCCTTTCAGGAAGTCTCGGGGGTCGGATCCAAGACCGCGCCTTATTGCAGATGATTAAAGCGGGAAGATTAAAACACTGACTCAAAAATTCAAACAAATTAAACTCATTTCTCAGAATTCACTTAGCAATACATTAACCACCTCCTGTTACCCGTGTATCCTGCACCTAACAGCGTCATCAAACACACATGCATGTTCATTAAATACGTAATAACCGCTTTAAGTTTGATAGAACCACTAATGACGTGATTTGGGATTTTTGTTCTCACACCTCTCCCCTCTCTCAAAACACCACATCCTAATTATTAGTCTTCCTAATCTGTTTTCCTAAGATTGACTCGTTTGGTTTTCGAGACAGTCGAATCTCTCAGTAATTATTTTTCTGACACTGTTGCGGTGGAGATAATATCTGCAGTCGGTTGATGTCCTCCCAAGGTGACCAGGACAGCGTTTTACAGCGAAGCGGGGCGGGGGGTTACGGGGGAGAAGTGACAGCTGTGTGTGCAGCTTCCTTTCTTGATTCATGCGCAAGCTGTAATGACATCATATTTAGCAGAAGAAAGGGTTATAAATTAGCCATCAGCTAATGGAGGCTGCGCCTCCTTCTTTGTAGCCCAACAACTCTTTTTCTCTTCCCTCATAGCTTGCGCTTTGCCCGTGCAAATAAGCTTTTAATTATGGACTTCAATCACAACTGAAGTATTAATGAGGAGATGCTGAGTTTTAGGAGTCTGACTGCAACTTGAATTATGTTGCAAATTTGCAGAGCAGATGTGCTTATATGCATTAAATGAGCGAGTGATTTGAAAAATAAATCATTTAATGGGTCTTGTGTTATTTTGTACACCAGCTCTTGTTGGATTTAACTTTCACCAATTTATACTGCCACACGTTCTCATTTCATAACATCTTTATTCCATGTGGGCCTGTCGGCAAACAGTTTTATGCCCATTTCCTAAAGTATTACTTAAGGATTTATGTTTTTGGTGCAATGTTACATTCGATTCACAAAACTGCAACAGACAGAGGGCAACATTTTAGGCTTATTTTGTGGAAGGCTAAAAGTTTTCACTGTTTTTAAGAGATTCCTTACACTTCTGATCAAAAACCTAGAGGGAAAGTTCCACTAATCCCTGAATAATCCTGAGTTCAATCTGGATTCCAGTCATAGGGGCAGCAGAGTAATCAGAATATCATGACTTTCCTCTCGCAGCCACTTGGACCAGGCCTTGCAGGGGACTCTCAAGGCGTTCCCAGGCCGGCCCCAACGCTGAGCCCCTCCCAGTTGATCGAGCTTCTCGCCCTTTCTCTAAGGGAGAGTTCAGACGCCTGCAGCGGAAACTGAATTGGTCGCTTGTATTGACAATCTTGTTCCTTTGGTTACCAGCAGGACTCATCACCATAGATGAGGGTAGGAGCATAAATCATCTGATGAATCGAGAACTTTGCTCTGTCTGGAACAACTTACACATCACTGTGCTTGCCACACCAATCCGCCTAACGATCCCCTCCTCCATTTTTCCGCTATTCTTAAACAAGACCCCAGGACAACTAAATTCCTTCACTTGGACCAGCACCTGACCTCCAAGCTGGAGAAGACTGGCCACTATTTTGTGGACCAGGACGATGTTTTTGGACATTTTGTACCGATTCTCGTCCTGGCTGCTTCATAATTGGCTGTGACCGTCTCCAGGGAAAGCTGGAGATTGCAGTCTAATTAAGCCAACAGGACCAAAATCGATCAATACTTTGACTGCACCAAGAAATGTCGTCCATAAAGGTTATGACCAGAATCGGTGGCAAAGGCAAACCTTGGTGAAGTTCAACTCTCTCCAAAAACAAGTTTGGATTTCTGGAAGTGTGTTTTTAAAGAATGAAGCCATTGTAGAGATTTCCAGTTGATGCTTGACCAAGCCGAACACTCCTGATCAAAAAGTCAAAGGAGAAGATTACAGCTATTAACATTACTAGCCCATAAAAACCCTTGGCAGTGTTGTATTATTTCTTACCTGAAAGGAGTCACTTGCCAAACAATAAAAAATTGCAAAAAGCCCCCAAAAAAACAAACAAACAAACAAAGAAATTTAAGTGTTTCTGCTGCAGTATTGTTTTTCCACACCACATGTTTTTAATGATAACGGACACAAAACCTTGTTTTCTAAAGGAATCTTTTGAGCATTAGCTTCAACTGTTTAGCCTTAAATGAAAGTAGCTCTTGACAATAATCCCTCTGAGGTCTGTTTCTGTTTAGGAGGGAACTCTGGAAATCCCCCTCAGTTCTGGACTCGGGAACACAGAGCCTCATTTCTCACTGAGGCTCAGGCTACCAAAATAAAAGCTCAATAAATTCATTTGGAAAAACACACAAAGTGGCTGTCAGAGGTCTGGGTGGACCAAACGGACACAGAGAGACACCTCTTCAGTGCAGACCAGGCAGTGTGATGCTCGCTGTAATCAATTATTTAAGCATCATGTAATATGCCAGTTTCGTCTGTATTTAAACACCAACAAACCTTAAAGTAGAAGAGCATTTAATGGTTAAAAAAAAACCAACAACTGACAAAACAATGCAACTATACAGAAAACTAGTTTTTTCTTGCATGTTTTTGCCTTGAATAATAAATGAATGAGTCCATTGTGCATTGAAGCTGAAGCCTTTGTGAACGGTGTACCAAGTTCTCTGAAGCTGTCGGTTGAAGGTCGTCCTCAGTGTGTGTTCAAGGGCAGCGTTTTCTGGCAACGGGAGGAGATGCTTTCATTGCTTGTTTATGGCTTCACCTTGGTGTTTTATCCGTGTTTGTAAAGTCTGAAACTCACATTTCTATTCATTTTCAGGCGCATCTAAGCATTAAGCCAATGAAAAGTAAACCTTTTGCATCACATTGAACTTTTTAATAGCGTTTGCTTTTAACTTAATATTAGGTCACAATAGTTTAGTGATAGTCCAAATATTGATAATTAAAAAAAAAAAAACATTATGTAGCCCGACATGACTTCAAAAACGTGTTTATGAAGTCACACACCTTAATCCATCTTTTTTCTGAAAATAGATTTCTTCACCACTTTGAGCCATTTTTGGTTCAAAGCGGCTCTTCCTTTAAATGTTCAAAATTATGACCCGCCGCGTTTGGAGTAAATGATTGCCACTGATATGACCACTGCAACCACAGCAAGTCAGTGACTTATTGTGGTTGCAATTTCCAACTGGTTTGATCTACGCAAATCGGTTTGGTTTTGCTTTTCTTCGAGTAAACAACAGGGTGTTCGTTTCAGCGTTGCTCCTACTGTACGTGCCGCAGTACAGACGCGGCTGTTTTTCTTCTTTTTTTTTTTTAACTCGTCTGTTATGAAAATCCGAGGTGGCTGATGTCATGTTCCGCCACGGATCGTGTTTGATGGTTTGACATCCACACACCATCAAAGACTGACGCGTTTGAGCACACAGTGCTTGTCTTATTAACAGTGAGATTACAGCGCAGGTAGATGAAGGTATTGACGTCCCTTTTGATCACAGAGTGTGTTTTACTCGTCGGACTGGTGCATGCAACAGGATTAACACACCCATCTGCTCGGCTTCGGTTTGTGCATTTCACTGAGACAAAGCAAATATTTATCATTTATTTTCGTCTCTGCAGAATACCACATCCTGGTTCTTGGACATTTCCAGTGGGGTCTGAGCGATTGCATCAGTTGCTCACAAAGGGCTTAACAAAACAAACACTTGAACGTAATTAGTGGCGTATGTTGCAGACAGTGCAGTAGTCTGCAGACCGCAGGGTCTGTGTCTTATCTGAAACATCTGGCTGAAGGATGCGAAAAACACAAGCGCACTCATTGTGTTTTTTGAAGTCGGCATTCTTGCTAAAATTAGAAGTAAGATGGGTGATTTCAGGAAAACCTGGATTAATATTAAAATGATGGAAACAATTGTAAATAACCCAACATTTCTTGTCCCTTTTTTATTCTTTTCCTGCATCTTAATATCCGTCGTGTAACATGTAGCCACTAAAATATCCATGCAGTCTGAGCATTCAGGGCTGTTGAATAAACAGACCAAAAATCATAAGAATAAGATAAAAATGACAAAGATTTAATCCAATGAGATCTTTGCACTTGCAGTATTGCACACAGTGATGTTGCAATTTGATACATTGTGCAGCTCTACAGGTTTCTTTCCAAATTAAAGATCCAGATGTGGTTCTTAAAACTAAACTTAAAGTTTAAAAAGCTGTGATTTTCCTATTCCTAAGATGGAACTATGTTTTCTTTTTACCGGCGATATCTTGACTCAAACCATTCAAGTCTCAGCGAGCTGGAGATAATCTTCGGGTTTTATTTTTCATCACTCTCGAGTCCAACCTTCATTTTTGATGTTTTTCACTCAGATTTTTGTTTAATCGTATGAGATGAAAAAAGTTGTGGAAAAAGTTTTCAAATGAGTTTTCACGGTCAACATAAACCGTCTGGAATCAGAAAGATGCTCAGGGTTTCTTCCATTTCTGTTCTGGTTCACAGACGGTCAGAGGAGGAGGTGGACATGGACAAAGTAACGGCCGCCATGGTGCTGACGAGCCTCTCCACCAGCCCGCTGGTCAGGAGTCCGCCCGTCAAAGTCAGCGGTGAGTTGCACGTCCGACAAATGCAGCTCCAGACCAAGCGGAGTCTCCGCGTCCACGAAACACGGAGAGGTCGCTTCACACCGACCCAGTAATTTGTATTCTCCTCTCCATGCTGATGTTTTCCCTCCCTCACAGCTGTTATCTCGTGAATGCACGCAGAAGCTTTGGTTGATAGATTACCACCGCCTGCTGTGCTGTTGGATTGCTTCATCATTGAATTTGGGAAAAATCCACTGAGAAGCACACACACGCTGGAGCTGTGCCACCCAACATAGTGGCAGGAATCCAAAATGTAAACATGCGCTGCAATTTTTTTAGTTTTTCCATTTATGCCACCACAAGATTGTCCGACCGACCAAGCGTGACGCCAGCCTCTACATATATCCGTCACTTGATTTGAGATCCCAGCCTTAAGTGGCTGTTTTTATGCAGACGTCACGCCCTTGCATTTGAAAATGTGCAATTAGCTTTTACAAAAGACGGCAAGCTCAAGCAACAACAGATGTTAGAGGAACGTTCACGCTGACATTTACTTGAAAATGCACTTGTAATAATTGAATTTTAGCTTATCATGCTTTATTTTTTACGCCTCAACATAAATGCATTTTTATTTTACTTTTTTTTTACAGCAGAGATGAGACCCTTTGAAGTCTTTGTAAAGTACTACTGCGGTAAAGTAAAAGTATGAGGGAAGAGACTCGCTGCTTGGGAAGCTGTTTACTGAACAAAACTGGGTCTCTCTCACTAACTCTGTTAAATACACACACAGATATTCAACGTTCCACCAGGCTTATATCTTTTTGCTAAAATGAAATGTCTTTTGTAGTTGGTATTCAAAGGAAATGTTTCTTTGATCCGTAAAAGCACGACCTTGTTATTGTCTCGGCGGAATCACAGAACGGGGAAGTGAACTGTATAGGTTCAGGCTCCGTCTGTGTGAAGTGGAAATGAAGATGAACTTACATGACTCTCCTCTTTTTGTCATCCGTGTAAAGCGCAGCGGCTTGCAAAAGTATTCCTTTCCCATGTTTTGTTTAGTTGGAACTACAACCTTCTAGGTGGACTTTATTGTGTTATTTTGTGAAGTGAGATAGAAAGCATGATTTAGACATAAAATCAGAAAAGTCCCCGTGAGCCAATAATTCAAAGAACCAATTTTTTTTGTTGCAAGACGTTGGGGGAACAACCATTAGTTTCCAAATTAAGAAACTTTTTTATCATTTTAGTGGCACGTATACCACCACTATTGTCAAATTCCATATAGGTTTTAAAATGGATGGTTTTATTTAAAAATGTCAATATAAAGCATCGCTTGAAATGGAAGTAAGATATTTTCAGCTAGTTATGTTTCACCATCAGCTGCGCTCTTCTTCACGACTATCTGGTTAAACTCCACCCACGTCGTTATAAAGCTTTTTTTTTTTTTTAAATAACATTTCAATAAACACACAGCAAAAAAGCTGTTCTCAATAGTAGCAATTTTCTTGATCATGACGCATATAACTGATGTGATGGAAGAATGAAGAAATATCTGTAAAATGACTAAATTTGTCTCCCATGACTTGTCCATTCAGTTCATTCACTATGACAGTTATTCAAACGTATCTAAAACTCTTGTCGCGTCCATCCCCGCAGAGGGCTTCAGCGGTTCGTGGAAGGACAACGGCTCCGCTGGACCCTTCACCCCGTCCAGCAACAGTTCCTCGGGAGGCTACTGGAGCTGGTCCGCGCCCAGCGACCAGTCCAATCCGTCCACGCCTTCGCCGCCGCTCTCAGCTGACAGCTTCAAGCCCTTCCGGGTGCCGAGCGTGGGCGGCGTGGGGTCCAACCCGCCGGGGGTGGAGGACCCGAGTCTGGACGAGCAGGACGGCAGCAGCCTGCTGTTCGATGAGCCCATCCCGCGCAAGCGCAAGGTGAGTTCACTAAATCAGCTCAAAAGCTGAAATGCAAGAAAATAAGTGGACTAAAACGACTTTTGATATAAGTTATTGTCATAACATCAAACAGAGCAGTGGGAGAAAGAAAAAACACCCTCATATCAGGACCTAATGAATATGATCATTAACTAACTTTTAAGCTCTAAAGTATTTAACGTCATCCTAAAGTTTCCCATAACACCCAACAGATGCCACCAGGTGATATTTATTAGTCATCAATTGATACAACCACATTTAACAGCAGTAACTACACACAACATTTGCAGTGACAGTTCGATCCAACATTACTGCAGCTCTTTGAGATTTGCAGACATTTGTTTCTTCTTTTAGTCTGGACTTTGACTGAGCCACACACAGCCATTAATTCGCTTCTTTCTCAGCTATTTTGCTGCAGTCTGGCGCTTTTTTGGGGGGGGATCTTTGGGCTGCAGTTTGAACAAGTTCCATCTAAGCTTCTGTCAGACAGATTGCTTCATTATTAAGCAATTATGTCCAAACAGGAATTCTGCACTTAATAATGTCAAGTTCCTCAGGTTTTGCGACTGTGAAACAAGCCCAAATAATATGATGGTGTAGAAGTTAAACGAAACAGCTTTTCCTCTGAAAAACAACTTTTTTTTTTTTTTTTTTGTTAAGTGTGGGTGTTGATGACAGTAGAGTCCAGATGGAAGGCATAATTAAAGAGAAAAGTGTGTTTTTTTTTATTTATTTTAAGACATTATTGTTGATCTAGTAGAAGACGAAAGAGCAGGAACTCTGAGTCGCCGCCTGCCAGATGGACGTCTCAACTTCACATCGGTGTTATTATTCAGCCTGATTCTGATCCACACTCTGAGGGACGGAACAAGATGGAACATACTGCTTTCCCCCCCACCCCCCCTCACACACACACACACACACACACACACAGTGCTCTTTTTCTCACCCATCATTTCATTTTGTCTCATTTTCACTCACCCTGACAGCTCACTGTCACTTATTATTTCTCAGGTATACATCGTGTTGTGCTTCCTCCTCTTATCGGCGCTGCTATGTTCCGCTTCCCTGACACGATCATCCATCTGTCTCTCGTTTCTGCTTTCTTTCCTTCTTCCTGTCCTGCTCTTTCGCTGCAATTTTTCTTTACCCTCCTCATGTTGGTCGTCCCCAGACTTTCACTCTTCATTTTTACTGCTCTCCTTTTCCCTCTCAGTCGCCCCCTTTGCACCTTTTAGTGATTTTTATATCTGTGACAAAGAAACACAAAAGATCATTCTGGCTTCATGTCCCCTCTTGGAGTTTTGCCACTGATGGATTGGGTCTCGGTGGGAGGCGGAAAAACTTTTCGAAATGGGAAAAGCTGAAGACGGATGAAGGGCTGAGATGAAAAGTTAAACAAGAACTTGGAGGAGTTTGAGCAAAAGGGAAGATGCACTCATACAAGCTGTGAAAAGTTTTTACCGTCTTACCAGGTTAAGGACAACCGAGGTTAATGTTTGGCTTGGATAACCGCTTTACCCTCGATAAATAAAAACCATCAGTTGAAATCCTCTTCTTTTCCTTAACTCTGGTTATACTTGCCTGGCTGTAAAATTTGCGGCTTTCTATAAATCGAATTGTTTTTCACCGCCCTGTGGTACATGTAGCGGCGAGGCTTCACAGCAGATAATCTGCGTTCGCCTCCTGTGGTCTTTTTCTCTTGGCAGCACAATACCATTTGAAGCCCCTGATTAATTAACTGTGAAGGGTTTCTTCAGGAGCACACACTCCGCAACTCACAACACAGCCGAGACTGAACAATGCTCGGAGGACAGATGATTGCCATGTGCTTGTATTGCTGCTATAAAGCGTGTGTGTGTAGCCGGGGGGAGGGCATCTTGTCAAAATGAAATCAGACTCTTTAACAAAAGTTTGATTGACAGAAGAGCAAGGAGGGAAACTCTGCAGGGCTTTTTTCTTTCTGCATGAAACCAATAAACAGCCTCTCAGGGGAAACCAGTGATGTAATTACAGCAGATGAACGAACGTCAGCAGCTCACCGCGCTGAATCGTGTCCAGCACCGCTTCTTGAGGAGATGAAGCGGCGTGCGGGGTGGAATCTTTTGTTCGGTGAAAGTAGGTTGACTCCAGGTTTATCCACGGACAGAGAGGGAGAAGAACTTAATAAGGAGACGAGGGAAATGTCCTTGACTGAATCCGTCCGTCCATTGTCTTCTTCTTATCCGGGGTCGGCGCACGGGGGAATCAGCCTAAGCGGGGAGAAGCAGACTTCCCCGAGCCCCCAGCCGCTTGGGCCAGATCCTCCGGGGGGAATCCCAAAGCGTTCCCAGGCCAGGCGAGAGCCGCTCTCTCCAGCGTGTCCTGGTTCTTCCTCTGGGCCTTCACCTGCTGGGACGTGTCCATAACACCTCGCCAGGGAGGCACCGGGAGGCCAGATGCCTCAACCACTTCAGCTGCCTCCTCATGATATGGAGCAGCCACGGCTCTACCCTGAGCTTCACGCCTTATCTCTAAGGGAGATACTTTGTGGAGAAAACCTATTTCAGTTGTTTCTGTTGGCGATCTCATTCCTGATCACCTCCAAATGCGCAAAAACGTGTTGGTGTGTCTTAAAACATTTCTACTTCGGATTCATTGAGGCTTGAAATAGGGATTTGAAACAAAAAGTGAAATATCATCTGCACCAGGAGAAATCTTATGTTTGGTAGGCCTTTCTAACCTCCGCAAAGCTGTGTTTAAACAGCTAATTTCACTGCAATTTCTGCTGTCTTCTATTAAAAATGCTGTTCTTTAATATCAATAACACCTCACAAGCCACTTGTTTAGATCAACAAGTGGTTTGTGTATCCAGTGACGGATATTTGAGAGGCAAACGTTTGCACGGTGAAGTTGCTTCTCCAACCCCAGCCCTCCTTCATTTCTTTTTTTTTTTTGTTTTGGATTCAGGGTTGAAGGAATGTTAGTCTGGTTTGAATTACAGAGGCAAAGAAAACAAACATCTCCCCATATGTCAAAGGCAGACCGATAAACAGCATGTTGTAAAGAACACAGCAGCTTCGACGCAGACCGAGGAGAAATTTGCAGGCATTTCAATTTGGTTTGAAATCCATGTTCCTGTTTTGAGGGTTCAGAAGAAAGCCATATGTTTGTTGGCAACATAAGTGTTGAACCACATGTTTGCTCCGTATAACATATAGAAATAATTTATTGTCTCCACAATTTTGGTGGGCACATAAAAAATGAATGACGACCAAGTCGGATCTTTTTTTTTTTTTTTTTTTTTTTGAGAGCAGAGCAGCCACACATACGTTTGGTTCTTGCAGCTGCTAAAGATTTATTTTTTTTATTTATTTTTTTTTTTTATGTTTAACTCATTTTTAAGTTGCAATGGGGGAAAACACAACCCAGTTCTAATTAAAACTTTCATCTTTTATCATATCCACAGGCAAGCCTGCCTGCAATGCAGATGTGTCTGCAGTTTTTACGTATTTATTTTCTGGTTGCCGTCGTTGTGAAATGATTAACGGTTGATGCCCTGGAATAATCAGCGCCTGGAGATTAAGTCAGTAAAGGGAAACGATCATCCTGATTAACAGAGCGACCGATTAATCACTAGTTCAAAGTTTGAGAGGTTGTTTTATCGTTGTTGCAGCTGCTTCCTGACTCGGTGGGACCTAAACAACAGTGGAGTTACTATTAGACATCAGAGCTCCATGTTTGAGCAGAGAAAATGCTTTTGTTCCCAGCAGTTATAAAAACGAACCAAACTGATTATTATTACACTTTTGCAAAAATAATTAGGACAACTTAAATATTTGTATTTTTTGTAAAGAAATGTTCAGATATTGATGTGCAGTATATTTTTCCCGTTTAAATTTAGGAAAATAGAGAGATTTAATTACAGTACCGAAACTAACCTGGTTTGACTCGCTAAACGAAAAATAGTAGTGATAAAAAAAAATCCAAGAAAAAAAAAGTATGTAGGCATGGAGAAGTAAATTTCTGTCAAAAAAAAAAAAAAAAAACCTGCATATTTTTTTATTCTGTGTTTTTTTTTAGGCCAAACATGTCAGTTCAGTTTTTAGACTCATCTGTCCAGAGACAATAATCCAGAAGTCCAGGTCTTTGTTTACATTCCCTCTGGAAAAATTAAGTCTGGTCTTCATGTTTTTCTCACAGGATCAAGATTTAACTATCTAGAAAAAACTAGATGGTTGAACCCATCTAGTCTTTTCAGACTGCATCGTCATACGCTTTCATAAAACAAGAGGCTGCTGTTGGATGATTTTTGAGGACAATATTTATTCTGCAACAAACATCAATTGAAGAAGTGGCAGAGTCAACAATCCACAGCTTTATGCTGCTTTTTCATCCGTACTTCAAAAGTCAACTTTTTAAGTTTAGATTATCGCCGTAATCTGAATGAACACGCTTCTGTTTTGTGTTTCCTGCAGAACTCCATGAAGGTGATGTTCAAGTGCCTGTGGAAGAATTGCGGCAAGGTGCTGAGTACCACTGCAGGCATCCAGAGACACATCCGCACCATCCACCTGGGGTAAGACACCAGCATTGGTGAACCACAGCTCTCATTGTGGCTCTGTGAGTCACAGAGATGCTAAATAGTCAGCGTTTATGGACTGGCATAAAAACTCCTGGTCACGTTGTGAGAAACCAGGGGAAAACGGAGAGAATGAAAGATAAATCGTCTAATGTTGACGGGTGAGATTCCACTGACATGCTTTCTCTTGCGTTCCCAAATCTCTACGCGTCACTTCTTTAGGCGTAACTGTGATTCAGACTGCAGCGACGGCGAGGAGGACTTCTACTACACAGAAATCAAGCTCAACACGGATTCCGTTGCCGACGGGCTGAGCAGCCTGTCGCCCGTGTCCTCCTCCGTCCTCTCTCCCCCACCGCCGCCCCCGTCGCCTCTGGCCCCTCTCAACCAGCAGCCGGACTCCCACCGACCCGCCCACCCGTCCGACTCCAAGGAGCCTCACCCCGGCGGCACCACCCCGCTCAGCCGCTCCGCTCCGAGCGCTCTCTACCTCATCCACACGGACCACGCCTATCAGGCGAGGGATATGCTTGCTGTTAAATGAGATGAAGAGGAAAGTTTTGACTTTCAACATCGCATGAAATCATTGAAACATTTGAATCTCCTCGTTTAGGCCACAGCTCCGGTGTCCATCCCCTCCAGCAGCAGCAACTCGTCCTCCACCAGTTTCACTCCCACCAACAGCTCCAGCTTCAGCATCTCCTGGCAATCTCCTCCCGTCACTTTCACAGGAAACACGGTGAGGGAACGTCAACGTTTATTAACACGGCCGTCAAACTACATCGACTCCAACCGCAGAATGAGGATAGAGAAATGTTAGACACTTTCTGATTTCATGTCTTGTTCCAAAATTTTAAAGACAATTTGGTTTGTGAAAATGTCTTAGTTTCTGAGTTTGTTGAATTTTTCACCTAATGTTTTATCATTTCGATTTTTTCGAAGGTCTTACAAAAGGTGACAGTCTAGTCCAGACGTTTTGACATCTTAATGATTTTTTTTTACTTTAAGGCATGAAGAAAGTGGAGAATACACTTTTTTTTCTTTTCTTTTTACAAAAACTGATGAGTGTTTTAGTATTTTGCGCTAATTGTCATAATGTTTCTAAAACGTATATGAAAAAAAATCAGCAAAACTGGGTTTGTGAAACATGGGAATTTTGAAATGGTTTAGTAGAGTAGCAAAAAAAAGTAAATGGGAAATTTTCGCATTTACACATAAAAAAATTATAACCAGGGAAAAAGGGATCACTTAAAGTTAATAAAAGCTACTAAAATGCTTTGATAACTTGAATTTCAGAATGATTTTTAGATTTTGCAATTAAATGCAATCCAATTTTTGCCATTAAAATATTTCTGTTGATTTTCTTTAACCTTTCCCTTCACATGATTAAGTTTCTGCGTCCTCTCTCCAGGTGTCTCCCACTAAAAGCCAGGGGTTTGGAGAGCAGCGGTCCCAGACCATCGCCGTCCTTTCGTCCCCTCCTAGAGCGACCACTGCCCTCAGGTACCGGACGCTCGCTGCTCATTACCTGCAAAGCAATGCACCTGTTTCGAAAATTATTTTTGCACAGTACCACAATGGATCTGAATTGTTCACTTCCCCACGTCATGACTTTTTTTTGTGTGTTGTTTCCGTTTTGTCACCTCCCCAGCCGGAAAGTGCGCGGCGAGGGGAAGAAGTGCCGTAAGGTGTACGGGATGGAAAACCGCGACATGTGGTGCACCGCCTGCCGCTGGAAGAAAGCCTGTCAGAGATTCACCGACTGATCCCAGCCGGCCAATGCAACGCCTCAGCAGCAGGCGCCGTAGCTGTCGGCCAGAGAAATGTGGCTTCATTTTGCATGCACTTGGTCTTTCTGCAGCCCAGAATCGCAACTGTCCGTCAAGCTCCAGCCCCTCTTCCACTTTAGCGAATCCCTTCCAGCAGCGAAGGCAAATGAAGGATAGCAGAGCGGCTTCTCTTTCTTTTCTTTTCTTTTTTTTTTTTTTTTTCTCTTTTCCTTTTGTTTTTTCCCGGTTCTGTCCAGGATTCCGAATTCTGCCTCCACCGTTCCCGTCGTTCCCAGTGAGTGGGAAGCCCCAGTGCAGCTAACCGGTGTAAAAATAGATCTTTTCATGTCGGGTTCAGTGTTGCACCTTTCTAATTTTGTACAGCTCTGGTTTTAAATGGAGAGTCTTGTCTAAGAAGCAATCGAGGAAAAACAAACAAACAAACAAACAAACAAACAAAAAAAGACCAAAAAGTGTTTTTGTGTTATAATAAAAAGATTCTCAAAGGAAGACTATTACTTTTTTATCCAAAAGAAGAACATTGGAGGAGAATTTTTTGTTGTTCTTCTTTCAACCCTTTCCCTGGTTTTGATTAATTTCTGGACGTTTTGAGGTCATGTTCTATCACCGACGTCACAATCATTCCTGTTCCTTCAGCTCTCCATGGGAACGCAAGGAGATTGGATGAAAGGCGGGAACCAGAAGGAAGCGAGAGACACGCGAGGTGAATGATCAATGCAAACTTAAGTCAGGGTAAACAGATGGACCACATCACACTTAAGCAAACAATAACCTGCTTATTCACATCATTTGCTCCCTGTTGTTCAGGGACGTGATTCTCAAAGTGAAAGAACCAGCAGCTTAAACGTCGGGTTTAAGCTGCTGAGATGGAGCTGCTTCCATCTCAGCAGCCTCTGAACTTCGTACCAAAACCTCTTTCCTCTGTCATGTTGTTCATGGGTTTTCCTTTTTTTTTTTTTTTTTTTTTTGGGGGGGTTGAGGGCTTTTGTTGCTGTGCCATGTTTACTTCTTGTTTCAAGCATGCTGCTTCTCCTCTCATTTTAATGGGATCAAACTGAAGATTTTAAACAAAACGCGTCCTAAAAAAAAAAAAACCCAACTCCCTGGCAGCTCTCGGAGCCGCGCCGTAAAAAGAGCAACATGTTTTCACCACATGCAGAGATAAGTAACCCTCTCCCTCCAGTACTTTTTGCAGTTTTCCCGAAGGGAACCGCTAAAACGGAAAACCTTGTTTACAAATGCTACAAAGGTGCATCTTTCTTATCTGTAAGCAAAAGCGAGGAGGGCTGAAAACCAAAAGAATTGCACTAATTTAAAAAAAAAAAAAAAGAAAAACTGATTCATACCACTATGTAAACTCAGTTTCTTATTAAAAGGGTTTCTATGAATGAGATGTAACAGCAAAAAAACAAACAAACAAACAAACAAAAAAAAAAACGACATAGTTGCATGCGCCATTCTTGTCTTTTGTAGGAGTGAAGGGAAAAGTTGTCAGAGCTCTGGGTCAGTTCACCACTTTGCTATTTTGTGTCATAATTTTTGCACCTGCGTGTCGGCATTTCATCCCCATAAACAAACTGTTCAACCATTTATCAGATGATTTCTGTCAGTTAGTTATTTTAATGAGCAACACATAATCAATCTCAAAAAAATGCTCTCAAATGCTTGCATTGAGTCATTTATCTTTCCCTTATGAAATATAGCACTCTACTTCTATTGGCTGCACTTCTGTTTTTTTTATTTGGGCCACTAAACTCTTCGAAAATGTGATTATGACGTGTGACCAAACTAAAATAACTATAAAATACCTCCTGCTCATATTTATTCTACTCACACAATTACATTTCCTTTTAGCAGAATACAATCATTTAAGTTTAAATCCCAAAGGTGATTATTACAAGGCATGAAAAGTTTCACATGCCGATACCGATGTTGCAAGATTTTGAGTTCTTTCTGAGAACTATAATTAAATAACGTATAAGAATACAAAATATTTTAATTCTCGGCTCTTCTGTGAATCGTTAATCATCACTTGTTTATATAAAAATGAGAGGCGACGTCACACTGTGTGTGTGAGAGAGAGAGAGACAGCAGTGGCTGCAAAATCT
This sequence comes from Poeciliopsis turrubarensis, assembly GCA_010277015.1. Taxonomy (NCBI): domain Eukaryota; kingdom Metazoa; phylum Chordata; class Actinopteri; order Cyprinodontiformes; family Poeciliidae; genus Poeciliopsis; species Poeciliopsis turrubarensis. The sequence goes on along the minus strand of VMRN01000014.1, from coordinate 3,895,585 downwards.
TTTGAAAATCTCTTAAAGTGATTACGCACTGCTGTAGTTCACGTGCCGGAAAAACAATTTTAAAACAGTTTGTTGTACGGGAAAAAGCTGTTATCAATTATGATGATGTCATTGAATTATTTAGTCACTTTTGTTTTAATCAGAAGTTCAAATGTCCAAGTTTCAAGTTGGAAAAAATTGACATAAAGGTCACCTGAAGCTGGACATGTCCAGCAACCCCGACCTCAAAACTTAATGTGGTTATTCTGCATGTAAAACATCGTGACAATCATAGTAAAACCTTTTTCTTTTCCTTTTTACCTTTTAAGAGATATCTTTAATTTGCTCGCAAAGTACCATGGGACCCAGTTTATATTGTTAAAACCATTGCTGTTAACTCAGCATATCACGTCGCAAATCCTGCTTGTTTTCTTTCCTGGAACATTGTTAAATTGGGATGGATAACATTCCCAGATCCGAGGTCCAACTTCAGAACTGGTGCTACATAAAAAGCCACACGCACTTGTTAGTAAGCCACTTTAGTTCTCTGGAACTTCTCTGCACTTTTCTGAGACAGAAAAAGTCAACATCTTTGAATAGTTTGTATTTTTAGCTGTTGGTATTTATTGCCTGTAGATCACGGTTAACCAGGTTGTAGTTGTGCCAAGATTTCTTGTGAACACCACATTAGCCAGAGTCCTGTGAGACTTTTACCACTTTTACCACATTGCTAGAAAATGAAGACCTCAACCCTGAAAGATCTAATAGCTAGCATTTTCTAATGCATAAAACATAAACACAAACCTTCCTGTTGTCTACTCAAATCATTGCTCTCTCTCACTCTTGCAGACTGGACGAACTTGTTCTGGCATGCTCTATAATTACAATTTTCTTTTAAGTAACCTTTTTTGTCTTCATGCTTCCTTTGACGATTTGAAACGCCTCACCGCTCCTGAAAAAAGTCCGTTTCGAGACTTTGTCACTCTATAGAAACTTCCACACTGAAGAGTGCTGTCGGTGCGGCCATTTTGGGCTCATGTTCTCTGAAAGAGAGAGGATTTTTTTTTCATTTCCTTTTGACTTGTCGCTGGTCAAATCATCAGACTCTGGTCGTTATGTTTTCCCAGTTCATCTCAATGGCAGAAGGCTCTTTTTCATACCTGCGAAAGTCACATGAGAAAAGTATAAAATGGCAAACTGGTGAAATGTCCGACACCCTATTAGGTCACGTGGGTGTTGTTTACCATGCGCTGCACTTATCCACTCACTTCCCATCATGCAAACAGATTTACAGTCTAAGCTTCAGATTGTAATTGAAGAAATGTTCTTTTCCCAAAAAAAGAAAAAGAAGAAGTGCTCGTTGAATTTCATATTCCATTTTGCCTCAGAGGCAACGTAGGGTCAGAGGCCAACTTTATTACAGTGTTGTGAATCACAAACCAACGTGTTGACGACGAGACGCAGAGTCGGACAAGCGGGCACCTCGTCTTTCCCTCTTGTGTGTTCGCCCTGCTTTAAACGCATGCTCTAATCCTGGTTTGCACTCCTGTCAGCCATTTTTTACACCAGTTATTATAAACCAACACCAGCTGATAAACTCGCATTTACCATTCAGTACTTCCACATCTGCAGGCGTAGCTCTTACTTTTGTCTTTTCTGTTGTTGTTGTCGTTTCTGTATATATGGAGATCTTGTGTATCACTCTGTGCTTGTTTTCTTTTTAAGCTCACAGATCAAGCGGTTCATCTGAATCCTTTTTTTTTTCTTTTTTTTTTTCTTTTTTTTTTAGGACAGGTTGTGAGAAAAGTTTGCTGTTCAGCCTTAATGTCGAATCCATCGTGCTTCTTCTGTCGTTACATTTAGATTACTTCGAAGCTCATTCGCCCTTGTACAATGTGAACATATTGTTGTTTAAAAAAAAAAAAAAAAAATGGACAAATCTATATAGTTTCAGAAAAAGAGAAACATTTAAATTCAAAGCTGGAAAAAAAAGAGCTTAGGCTGTTTTCCTTTCACTATTTTTTCATATGTATATGCATATAAATATATATAAACTGTCTATTCATTTTATTTTCATGTTCTTCTGAGGAGGCTGTAGGAGGAACCTCATTACAATCTCAGCTTGTTGTGCTGTTGTCTCGAAGTGTGACCCACTTGGTGCTCCTTCACGATCCCACTAATCCGCTCAGCGCATCCCGAACCCACAGATGATTGAAGTCTAATTGTGTTTCCATCCAAGCGTGGGAAACTGAAGGAACTCCAGGCGAAGTTGCATTGGAACTGCACACCTTTCTCCAAGTGTCGCCGGTTTCGCTCGGGTCCAGTCTGAGTTCATGGACGTTTTAGTTGGCAGCCGAGTTGAAAATGTTTCTTTTTGGGTTTTTTTTGTTTTTTTTCCAGTGTAATTATTGTTCCTTGTACTTCCCACTGCTTTCTCTCCACCACTGTGGTGCTTTTCTGTTCTTCTCCACTCGAGTTCGGAAACGTTTGGCATCAGCCGCAGTCCAGGTTCCAGGAACGAGTCCCTGCAGTCCTCAGAGTTGCTGGCAAAGCCGGACGCAAACGTTTCCAGGCAGCTAATTTCACGAGATATTATCGCCAGTACGTTTCCGTTTTCACGAGATTTGGCTAAAGTCCCGCTAATGCAACACTGTTGATGTTTGGTTTGTTCCCAATGAAACTCAAAAGAGCTCTTGCTGCTGTACTTGTCAGCTCCCTCTGGAAAACTCCCGGACTTGTTCCTGGAATGGTCCGACCTGCTTCACAGTGCCGAGAGCGTCGTCCGTCAACAACGGCACAAAGATCGCTCCAGCCTGACGGTGCTTTTCGAGCCTCTGCCCGCTGAGGTCGAGGTTCTGGTGCTGTGGCCGCGGCGGGGGGAGAAACAGAGGTGCTATAAATCCCCACGCAGTGCTGTTTCTCCCTCTGATCGCATCGATTCCATTTTTGTACGCATTGTTATATTGCTGTAGAGAACATGAAAATAAAAAACACCCTGACTGAAGCCTGCCGATGTGTCCGGACACAAATCAGTGACGACCGCAGCCTGGATCGACGGCGCCCTCCACACATCTCTGTGAAGACGTGGAAAAGGCCTGAAGATAAATTCCATCTTTTGTTGCAGTAGCATCATTTCAGAAAGAAACAAACTGTATTAAAAGAAACCCCCCACTTTTGATTTAAATATACTTATTTAAAGAGAAAAATAGAAACAATACATCTTATTCTCGTAGGTCAGATGTGTAACGTGATGCAGACTGATTTCTTTTAGCTGCTCTTCAAAATGGAAAAGATAAGTGAACATTCCTATGAATTGAGGTGGATGCATTTCAGACTGATCCCTCGGGAAACTAATAAGCTCCAAATAAACAGCTGCTTGGTTAAACATGGCCATGTTTACAGTCAAAGCAATCGAGCAGTTTGAAACCACTGGAGCTGTGATAAACAAGAATGGATGAGGAAAGAAAGTTTATACTAATAACAATTGACACAGTTAGAGCACTAAAATCACTGGGCTTGAACTGGTGCTTTGGTCTCAATAGAGACTAAGACTGAAATCATCCCAGTTTGGTTTGACAACAAATGGAGATCAATACTTTGAAAGACAAAATCCCCAACGCTCACTGTTCAGTGTTTTAAACACCAGAAAATGTTAGTTTGAAACCTTGGTGGACGCAGTTGGAGAATTGGAAGATGTCTCCTGGCCGAGTCTTTAAGCAAGATAATTAAACGAACTCAGATCTCATCAGACGAATGTTCACATCTCCTGCAGAGCGAAGATGGTGATTTCTCAGTGCGGGCCGTCTTCCTGGTTACATACATCTTCACATATTGTTAGTATGATATTATGCTACTGTAATAAAGGACACATTTGGTCTGAAAATGTTTTGCACGTGGAGAAGATCACAGGAGTTCAAAGCAATCGGATCGTTTTCCATCAGACGCTGAAGTGCGTTAAGGCACAAGTAAAACATTTTAGCACTTAAAATGGATGGAGAGTAATACTCATTAATGGCTTTTTTTTATTAGATTTTCTTGAGCTTTTGATCTTTGACACAATGTCTTCATCGGTGGATCAAAATCTGATGCCTTAAAGACTGTACAGGCATGAGCCGTCTCTAAAATACACTTTTAGTATTCGCTAGGATTAAATATATAAATGCACCTGAGTATTGCTGAGCGTGTTTTAATTTGAGGAAAGGAAGACTTTAACTGTGTGTAGAGGAATCATTTTCCTACTTTCAACGTAATAAAGCCAGCAACGTAATAACTTTGTTGTTACAATCTTGTGGTCTATATTTTAGATTATGACAGCGACATATTTTGCCAGTTTATGAAGAGTTATTACATTATTGGCTGGCTGTTAATTATTCGCGCAGCATTTAAAAAAAAATTCCTTTGCAAATGTAGCAAATCTCAGTTATTGATTTGACACTAATTCACAAATTTGTCAATATTTGTCAAAAAATAATTCAGTGTGGTCATATGAGCAGATTAAAATGTGCATATTTATTCTAACTGAGTCATAGTTATAGTACAGTGCAGCTCAGATCAGTTTAGTGAAAGGTTTCTCCAGCAGAATACAGTGAGTCGTTAACTTTGCAGCAATCCCCCCTACTGAGCAATCACATGGCGACAGTGGAGAGGAAACACTCCGTTTTAACTGGAGGAATTATTCTTTTCCCGAAATGTAAAACCACTTACTACCAGATAAGTGCAACAGGAATTTAACGTGTTTTTTTTTCCCCACATGTAATATTGTTAATTGACATATCCAAGCGAACAAAAACAAAGGTTTTGTACAACCATCCCTCAAACTGACTCATACAACCTTCAGTAAAGGAAAGAGAGTGCTGCACTGTGTGTAGTTTTTATAAACAAATATGAGTTTAATATTTACTGCAACTGTTTTTGATTTAGCAGTTATTAAAAAAAAAAAACTGCAAAAACTCTTTAAAAAGTATTGGAGACATTGCATTTTGCTATTGGATAGACTTTAGCATCATTAGCTGCAGTACATTTTCTAAGGATTTTTTAAAATTTTACACAACCAATATAAGAAATAGCCAAAAATGTGTTATGTTTTTGGCAAAATATTTTTCTGATTGCCTCAACACACTTTATGTTACTTGCGGGTTAAAATATCATTGGCTTTGTTGCGTTTGAAATGGCCAAAATTACATTACTGGCTGCCGCAAGCCTCTATGCAGATGTTGGATGCATTCTGTAGCCTTCAGAATGATCTGGGCTGTTATGAGTATAAGCTACAAATAGCATGGTGAAACCTCAACAGAGCACTGAAACTTCTGATGAAGACCATGTGAAGCAGTCAAAAGCTCCAGAGGGAATAAAATAAGTGTTTTCGTCCAGGAATGTCTGAATTATTTCGCTTTTGTTGCAACAAATTGGTTTTTCTGACTAAGATTGCAGGTCCTGTTGGCGTTTTACCAAACCATCAGATGAACACGTTGAAGCGTGTAGGAGTTTCTGAATAATCCATGTTGTTTCAGGAGAACCTGGCCAAAACATATTTCTAATGATGCCTGACGGCATCTGATGTGATTTACTTATGTTAAAGCCATCTCTCAACCTCCCAATCTTGTGGACGGAGGTTGGGGATTTTTCTGGCGAGGACGATTGGAAGCTGTTCCGTCAGAAGGCCGGCGAGATTGGCTTTGTTTTGTTTGCTGCAAAGAGCTGCTGGTTGTTCTGTGCTGCCTGACGAAAGGCTGAGCTGTGAATTATGCGCAGAATAAAACAAAGATCGCGTCGTCGCGCTTATGGCTGTTGTAAAACTCTCTTCTTCTGAGTTAACGGTGGACTCTGGCCGTGTGTCCGGTGTAATTACGGGCAGCGGCGGCTTTAACTGCAGCTCATGTTGGTGACAGTTTTATATGGAGTCCTGTTTTATGTAACTGATCTTTAGCTACACGACAACACTTGTGCGTGACAAGAAACTGACACTTAATATATCCTGTATCATCCGTATGTAGGTCAGTATGCTACAATGTAAGCCGTAGTGCAGCATATCTAACCAGTATCGGTGTGCACCAGTATCCAGAACTGTACTCTCTCAAATCTTTGTTTGCGTTGCTCATGGTTGGTGTGGCGAAGAGACTTTTGTTCTGTTAAGGAAGTTAACAGCTCTGTGGTTGCTGATTAACCGGCCGCCTCCCCTCCCAGCGGGGTGATAAAGAAACGTCCGAGGCATCTTTATCTGCCTCCCTGCACACAGAGCTTCCTGCTTTCTGCAGGCCGGCAGCAGGTGGCGCTCTGAAGGAGTTGGAAGTCGGGTTTTCCGCCTGCCACCTTTACGGGTCACCGTGTGTTTGCTTTTCTCGTTGGCTGCCTGTGCAAAGCGTCGTCGTCGGTGAAAAGAGGAGAGTCTCTCTCGCTTTCGCTCCTCACTCTCTCGTTTATTCAGGAATGTGAAAATGAGTCGTTTCTGCCACTTATTACTTTCACAGCTTTGCAGAGTATCCGCGCCTGAACCTTTCGGTTTTTGTCACATTCCAGCCTCAAACCTCAGCCGGTTCTTCTGGGATTTAATGAGATAAATCAACTCAGAGTGGTGCACAAATTTTAAGCTTTATGGGGAAAATAATATGAGGTTTTAACCATTTTTATTTCATACAAATATGCTTTGATCTGTAACATTTAACAATAGCTGTGACTTTGTCTTGATGGAGAACCTTCATTGAAATTTTAAGTTTCTTTACCGGCTTTCTTCCAACATTCCTCATTATTTACCCTCCTCCATCATCATCCTATTAACTTGACTAGATTCCCTGATCCAGCTGAAGGACAGCATCCCCACAGCATGACCAGCTTGACCTGGCCAATAAGTTTAATTTTGGCCTCTTCTGACCAAAGCATCTTCTTCTACGTGTTTCACTTTGTCCCCTGTAGCTTATAGCAAATTGCTCACTGGATTCCTCCAGGTCAGCTGTAACTTTAAGACTTCAGAGATCAGATCAGTTTCTTAGTGGCACACATGTCGGTTTTACATTTGTGGTTGTAATGTGACAAAACTTTAGCAAAGTGCTCAAGGTTTTCAGAAAAACGTGTGTGTGTGTGTGTGTGTGTGCGTGCGTGTGCGTGTGTGTGTGTATGTGTGTGTGTGTGTGTGTGTGTGTGCGTGCGCGTGTGTGTGTGTGTGTGTGTGTTGTTGCTCCAGGGTCATCTTCGGTCTGGGTATATTTGGAGGAGTGTTGAATGTGCCTTGATAAGCGTGGAGTTTCACCACGTTGCGTGTTGAAACTGTGGGACGTGTGCCTGCTCAGGCAGCAGCACGCGGACGAAGACGACGATGGAATGTTTCTGGTGCTGGCTAGTCTGAGTTCAGCTTTTTTATGATTTTTTTTTTTTTTTGTATCTATGAGTCAGTAGATTTGTGATGCGTTGTGTACGGAGAGAGACCCGTTTTGGCCTCTCCCTTTCTTTTTTCTTTTTGTTTCGATTCCAGAAAGATATTTGGGGTGACTTTTCTACTCTTTGCTGTAACTTGTAAACCGTTTTTTTTTTTTTTGTTTGTTTTGTTTTTTTTCAAACTACTATGACGGTTTCCTCGTGTCGTTTATCGTGCGATTGTCGTCTTTGTTTTCCCAAACACGACTCCTCTCTCTCTCCCTTTCACGCTAAGGGCTCTGTAGACCACCGCGCGAGGAGATGCCGTGGTGCACACCGGGAATGTTTGGGAAATCAAGGAAGCTTCCTTCACCAAAACAGTCGGTGAAATAATCCGCCTTCCACAGGAACCTGAGCGGGACTCCTCTCGCTTTCAGCGTCGACTGTGGGTGAACATTAATGGCTTTTAATGGAAGAAAAAAAGAACCCCTCCCGTCAGGGCTAATGATCAGGGCCCTGATTCCATTATTGGCTTTGAACGCAGCATTAATTGGCTGTTTTCCTTCAGAGGCATTAGTGACACAACTCCCCGGGGTTCAACCTGAATATGCAACAGAGAGTGGCAACCGTCCCTCTCTGACGAGGATCATCTCACTGGCTGTTTTCTTTTTATATATATATACATATATATATATAATTAAAATCACGTAGACCTCAAGAACTCAATGACTGTCGCACTGAATTTTTACACTTTTCTCTTCAAACGGTGTACTCCTCTGCTCTAACAGTGTTTTTAATGCTGCATGTGCATGCGAATAAGTGAAGTAGTGACTTTATATGAGTGTCTTTTATGTGTGCCGTAGCACCGTGAACGGGTTGAGAACAGCCAGCGTCGCCTCAGTGTGGGCGCCGAGCCCAACGTCAGCCGCTCCCACGGCTGATAATTGGTGTTAAGAGAGAAAAACTAAAAACCCACAGTGGTTTTATTTTCTGTTGTAGTTTACCCGAGCACTTCGAAAGGACAGCTTCCTTCGACGCCCCCGTTAAATTTCGGATGCAAGGCGCAGAATCGCCCGCCAAAAATGTGCCGACGAATCCAAACTTTCATCGCCTTTGCTAGAGTTAAAAAAAAAAAAAACAAGTACATTTTCTGGGTCACATAGAGATAAAAAAAAACTGGTTGACTTAAACAGCTTCAGTTCGTTAGGCCGTCTCGGCCACTATGGGAAGCACAAACATGTGGATTTCACAAAACTCCCCTGAGCAACTTGTCAGTTCGTTAGCTGCTCTCCGCCCTCCAGGAGCTTGGCACAATTTCGTTTGACTTTTTTGTTGTTTTTTTTTTCTATATCCTTTGAAAGCCTCGAAATGTAAATGTTTTCTACGTGTTTCTGACCTGTACGACCCCAACTGTAGATGCAGCCCGTCTCCCTCCCGTCCCGCTCAGTGCATTCGGTGACCCAGCCGGGTTGGAAAATGTCAAACTCGAACGTGTCTGACGTTGCGCAGAGATGGAAGTCAGTAGAGGAAGGCGGAGCGGGTGTTGTTTCACACTGAGAAGCTCAGGATCTCGTTTCGTTAACAGGGAGGTTTTCAAAAAAAACAGAAGAAGAAGAAGAAGAAGAAATTCTGGAGTCAAACGTGTTTCTGAAATGTTCAAATGAAAGCAGTGGTGATAGTTGAGTGGAATAAATGTGTTCTTAGGGAGAAGCCGAAATATCTTCTTAGCCAAACTGCAAATTAAAATCTCAAACAATTTGTTCCAATCGTTGATGGAGAGTTGATTATCGTATTTAGTCAGGTTATTTATGATATTAAGGTTTGGTTGAAGATCCACACCATGTAAGTGTGACAACAACAACAACAACACAAAAACAGCTAAGACTGAATAAGTATGTAAAAAGGACCGTATGAAGATCTCTGGGCTCCAGAGCTTCACCATCTCAGACCTTCTCACACAAACACTTGCACTTGGACATGATGTCTTGCTGTCAGAGCGGTTTGTTCCCTCGCCGCCTGACATATGTCCCTGCGGCTTTGGGTCTCACCCTGGGACGGCATGGAAGCCGCTCGCGTCTGGGTCGAGGAGCTCTGCCGAAGCTGCTGGCCTGGCCGTGACGCGGGGAGCCGTTCCTGTGACCTCCCGAGGTACGACCCATCTGCTCGATGCCACATTCGCGCCCTCCTCCTGTTTTGTTTTCGTCGAGCACAAAGGCCCGCCGTGAGCACGAGTGCCTCTGCCCCGAACGATCTGAATGGGCATTTCGGTGTGCAAGCTGTCGCACCGCTCGCGTTGTCAGCTGGAAGACTGACGAGGCCCAGTAAGCCTCCCGCTGGCACGCTTCGTACCAGCCAGTGTGACGAGTCATCAGAAACGTGGATGGCTGCAGAGCATCGTCCTCAAACCGGGGTGGGACCGAGATAAGAGCTGAACAGAGGAGCTCTGGTTGTTTCTCTCTGGGCTGACGAGATTTGCCTCCAAGCAGCAGCATGGAGGCGTGGAGAGGACTGCAGGCCTCAGCGAGCGGCACACAGTTGCAGGGAAGCTCAGTTTGGGTTTCATTACAGCAGGGTCAATCTGTGAGGTCAGCTGGCCTTAATCGCTGCTGTCCAGTTTCTGGATTCTGTGCAACAAGTTCAAGGCTAACAAAAGAAAGTTTAACACAAGATTTTTTTTTTTTCTCAAAACAGTGGATTAACTAAATAGTATGTATAAAAAAAAAGAAAAAAAATTAATTAACCTTACATAAGGTTATTTTCCAATTTCTGTCTGAGAGTCGAGGTAAACCCTGAAAAGAGGCTGTAAGGTTTTATTAATATAGTTATATTACACTTATGGTTACAATGCTAATTTTGGATGGAGTAGCTTCTCAACAAATAAGCGATTTCCTTTCCGGGGTCAGTAAAGGATATTGTTATTCTGATTGCCCTTCCCCTCAGCGGTAGCCCTTGGTCTTAACCAGCGAAGGGAATTTCTTGCACTAGATTTCTTTGAAGGTTGTCGGAGTGAAGGGGGGAATACAGCACACTTCCCAGATGTTTCCTTTATGCACGGCTCTCATAAAATACTGACCCCATAGATGTTTGTTGTGAGAAAATGTAGAAAAGCTGAACAGTTATGCTTGTGTGTTGTGTGTTCTTAGTTATTGGATAGATATTATCAGAGAGCGCTGGGCACTTATGGTTCTGTGTTTCTTTTTTAAGGCGGAGCTGTCTGTCATTTCTACGGAGTTAATATGTTGATTAAACTAAAGTTTATAGAACCTTATTTTTACAAGGTCTGGTGACAATCTGTTCCTACAAATTCTTGGATCTTTAAAACCAGGGGAAACATCTGGATTAGTTTCTCAGCTTGTCTCCAATTTACCAGGTTTACATCGGCACTTTATCACTTTGGAATATAGTAATTTATCTTCTGATGAGTCTGTTTGAAACCCGTACAGGTATACTTACTGAAAGCTTAGCTTGAAACGGGTCAAATGGAGAAACAAAGCATCTTGGAAGGACTGGCAGCACCACTGCTCTCATTGTGCTTTCAGATTTTGGCTTAATCTAGAATAATAATAATAAAAAAAAAAACCTTCATAAGAAAATGGTGAGTTTGAACTGACAAAACTATTTTCCACCTTTTGACCTCTTAATGCTGAGCCACCTCTGCAAAGCTGACGTTCAGATATGAGTTTGGCATCAACCCTCACTTTTACCTCAGCAGTTAGTTTCCAAAAAAATAAAAAATAAAAAAATAAAAAAATAATAATAAAAAAACAAACAAACAACAAAGCAACATCAAAATGTATCCCAAAAAGTACATTTGGGATTTGGACCTCACACACACAAAGCCATGTTTGAACTGAATGTTCGCTTTCTGCACATTTTAAATGGTCTACGTCTCCATAACACACAAACACACACACACACACGCACACGCACGCACGCACACACGCGTACACGCACACACACACTAGCAGCCATCAGTGTCGCACACTGAGTCAGTACGGATCTATTTATCAAACCAACATACAGAAATAGCTGCAATATATACCTTCTCTTTCGCAAAATGTATATTCCACTGCACCTCTGACATTTCCTTATATTCGTTCCCACATTATAAAACGGATTCTATCAGTATATGAAGACTTTCCTTTTCTACATGAGAAGAATCTGACTGACTGTTAACTGTAATGTTTTGATTCCTGTGATCTCTGTGTGTAGAAACTGCCATCTCTCTTGTTGTAAGCTGTGTTTTACTTTTTCGCGTTTCCTGGTGTTGTTTGTACAGTTTAGACTTTCTGCAGAGAGACTCATTCTGCAGCAAACTGTTACAACTGAATAAAGATTTTTTGGCAGCTGTTTATTAAAAACTGTACGTGTCTCTCTCTCTCTCTCTCTCTTTTTGTGCGTTGGGCCAGGCTGGTATTAGCGAGGGAGAAACCGTCACATTAAAAAAATATGACTTCTCAGTTGTGGCTTTTTTTTTTTTTTTTTTTTTGGATGTGGAGTCAGTCGGGACTTTATGTTTGGTGCGTTGAGTTTGATCTTTTATGCATTGTGCAAGACTGCAAACCTGGAATTTTGAGCATTTCCTAGATTTTTAATTGGTTGGGGATGGCAAAACTAAATCCAATTTAATTTAAGCTCCTATTTAAAAAGTTTAATTTATTGAAACGTCTTGTCATATTAAGTAGGACTCACTGCGAATCAGCAATAAGTTCAATTCCAGCTTCCTCCACTGCCACATGTCGATATGCCCTTAAGCAAGGCACTTAAAACAAAACCGCTTACCAATCTGTGCATGAATATGTGTGAAAGTGCTCTTTATGCCTAGAAATTTTCTAAATGGTATAATTACCATCTGTGAATTGCAGTGGGGATTGGGTCATATTAAGAGTAATTTTAAGACTAAGAAAATGTATTAAATTCAATGCTATATCAATTTGTAAACATTGTTTTTACCCAACAATAGTAATAAAATAGTTTTCCATCACTTGGGTTTAAGTTATACATTTATTTTACATTGTACTATAATTGTATTCAGTTTGTTGGCCATCATTTGAGATTCTGCCAGTTGAAAAAACTCTGAAATTATCATTTAAACAGAAACAGAAAGATGAAAGTAAAAAAAATAATGATTAATTAAATTAAAATAGGTTAAATTTTAGTAAAATTCTCATGCAGAGCTCCTTCTTCTTAGTCAGAAGCTAATTAGGAACGTTGTCTCCATCAGAGGTTTTCTTTGATAAAACAGCCAGCAGTGACGAGTGTGACTTTATGCAGCAGCAGCAGCAGCAGCAGCAGCAACTGCAGCAGCAACCAGCCTTGTGGCTCCAGGCAGTCTGGACTGGAACAGGAAAATAAAGCCATCAAAAGTCGGTGCCACTTCTGTGATTGGCTGCCCTCTTGTGGTCGTACAAGGTGCAGCATCTCAGTTGGGTTGATAAGAGCTTCTGGTTTGCATTTCTTTAACAAGAGACAGGTTACTTTAAAGGGATGTTAATTGTAGGGCATTTGTGTTTCTATTAAAAAACAACATATAGAAACATAATATAAAAATAAAAATATGACCCCATGTCTGACATGCAGGCTTCCTACAGATGTTCCCATTTAAAAATGTTTAAACTTTTCAAGGCTCAAACTTCTGGGACTTTTCATATAAAGTCTGGACATGTGAGGTCTTATCTATGCATAGTCCAAAAAATATGAAACAACATAAAACTGGAAGTTGCCGACCATTTTGGAAAAACATGTCCAATTTAAAAGATTTTCTTTTATGAACACAACAGGACTTCTAGCATTCAAATTTATTTTTGGATTACATTTGAATTAAAAGTTACTAACAGCTAATTGTGGTCACAAAACAAGAAGTTGCAGACTTAAATAGCAGGCCATTTTTCCTCAGAAATTCATATTTTTGTTAAATAAATAAAGAACCGAGAGCTACTAAGTTTTCCTTTTTCTTATTTGTGCTTGAAGAATGACATTTCCAGACTGCGTGTAAACTGGACTCTGTTAGTAAATCATTACTGGAACGTGTTGGTCAGTGAAAACATGAGAATCTTTATTGATAACAATCAAAGAAAACAACACTAAACACTAGATTCCTCTGATCCACAGTCTGTGCAGCTCAGCGCCATCACTCATGCTTCACACTGATAGTGGGAGTTGATTGATATTCATGCAGTACCTCTTATCCACCAGCAGGGGAGGACTTGTACCAGTTTGATGCTGCGCCCAATAGAAAAGTTTGTCCTTCATTTGGTTTGACTTTACCTCAGTTTGTGTTGAAATCGGCTCCTTTTGGGTTCTATTGATCACTGTTTGAAGCCCAATAAATTAGAGTTTAATTGCTTTCAGCATATGATCGACATAAAGCAGCATGAGGCTGTAAAGCCGACTCTAACTAGAGTTTTGACGTAAAAAAAAAAAAAATTTATAAATGCAAAAGAGACCTTTTCTACAAATACTTGCCATCAATCAATCAAGCTCGTTTTGATTGATTGATCAAAACGAATAGAAAAAAAAAGGGGGGGGGAACCACTACTGCAGGGCTGTGTACTACACAGCATGGGTAGTTTGGGTGTTGCCGCTCTCACAGAAACAATGCACTAGTGTTCAAATATTGACTCTGGCTGGCTGTGGAGGCTACATTTATTTCTCTGTCACCTCAGGTCAAGGCTGGACCTTGACGGCGTGTTTGCTCTGAGCTGTTCTGCTGATCTTGGCCGTTTTCCTGCAGCTTTCCGAGCGCGGGGGCCGCGGGGTGGGAGGCTCTGACAGGTCTCTCTACAATGCAAGGGGAAGGTCTGCCCGAATCTGAAACGTGCAGTCAGTAGTCATATTAACAACGCGATGTATCAAACCCGGAAAGCCGAGCCACCCGAGCACAGCATAAGATACAAAAATATTAATATTCACTGCTGGGACACCATGTTATATTTTGCGGGTGGGAACAGTTTGGCCCAAGAGGAAAAACTAAGCCAAAACCACCCGTGTTTAATAACAATGACTCCAACATTTAATACCTTTCTAAAGTACACTACAATTGTTCTAACTGCACAGTTTTCTACACTCGAGTGTTAATGTCATAAAAGAAACTAAAGAAAACTGGAGCATGTTTGGCATTCAAGCTTTTCTGGTTAGAAATAAAAAGGCAAAGAAATAAAGAGAGTAACAAGGAAAAAAGGGATTCCTCTAACGGTGAGCCCGACCCAACTAGATAAACCCAAAAGACATGAGGACATGAGCCTGAGCCCATCCTGTGGTTTTAGTTTTGAACAAGCTAACGACTGAGTGTGTGTGTTGGAAGAGGACAGCGGGCAAGTCGATCGTAGAGAACGCCGGGAAGGTATTTGTTTCCAATAGAGGGAGACTGGCACACAAGAGTTAAACTGGTCAGAGGGGCGAGGTGGAGGGTGCGGGTGGTAAAGAGGTCAGAGGGTGAAAGTGCGGTCTCAGTCTCATTGCATGGGTGCGTCCAGGGTGGGGGCGTCCTCAGGCTGGTTGATCAAAGACTCGGTGGTTTCCAGGACGTTGCCGTCCTGGTTGCTGGGAGGACCGGTGGGGGTGATCTTAGTCTGAATGAGGAGGAAGAAGAAATTGACTTCCATGATGTTACAATGATTAATGTACAAACAGTTTGCAAGTTAACAATTTAACGGGTTTCTCAAACCCAACTATGAACATGACTGTGCATGGAGAGGTGCATCAAACTGAGTTTACCACGGAAACCTGGAGGACGAGTTGGAAATGTAAATATGGCAGAATTGTTGCTTTTCTGTCTGTTTTTTTTTTTTTTAAGGCAAACACAGCAGCTTAACTATTTTTGCATAAACATTTTTTGTGGAAAAACTTAAATGCTTTGATATTTTTACTCAGTGCTATCTTACTGTGAGAGTCTGATGGGCAGATATGAAAACATTATTGTTCATTGTATTGAAAAAAAAATTAAAAACAAAAATGGAGAGCACAATCCAATTATTTTCAAAAGAAATCACAACAATTACTTGCAATGATAATATGGCTTATTAGATAAAATAAGCCATATTATAAGCATCAATTATACTCATAATGTTTATTGTTAATATTCAGGACATGACAAACACAACCCAATAAACTTTGTAGTTTTATTTTTTTTCCATCTCCATGCAAATTCAAAATCCAGTTATTCATCCAATACCTTCAGTGTCTCGACTTTCTCCTCCAGTGACTTGAAAGTTGGTGCGTTCCTGTGAAGTGGGAGGAAAAGACGCAACAGTGAGTTGACAAACACAGACAGACCTGAGCAGACTGCATTTATCCGACCTCCTCCTCCGCTCACTGCAGGGCAAACACCAACAGTGAGCACAACTTTAGGAGGTCCAGATATCTGATACCAAATATTCACAAAGCAGCTTTTTCCCAGGTGACCCCATTCTGTCCAGATCTTTTTCCACTGAAAAGCTGCTTGGTGTTGTTTTCCATAAAAGAAGAAAAAAACTAAAAAGAAAGAAAGCAGGAAAAAAAGGAATGCAGAGATAAAGCAGAGGACATGTGTTTGTTTGTTTCTTTTTTTTTTTAAAGAGAAATTGTATCTGGTCTGAAATGAATGCAGGAAACTTTGGGACCCTGAAGCCGAAAGAAGTTTGAAATTCGGGGCAGGATGTCTGCCTCCATGCAGATGCGTTTCTGAAGGCGGGTGTTTCCCCGCTTCGTCAGATGGTGTCTCGGGTTTTATCTCCGTGTTTTGGACAACATCACTGTTTGACCTCTGCTAACCTGAAGAAACAGCAGCCTGGCTGAGGGAGATTATTCAGGCTGTGGTGTTGCTGTGTGCTGATATCAGCTGATACTGTTGGGTTACTGATGCTTACAGTTAACACTCAGACCCCTTTACAAACGCTAACGCAAACAGAAGACGCTATTTTTCACTTGCAGGGTCTTCTACTCTTATTGGGCCCTTTGGTAATGATGGATGAAAACCTTCTGTGCTGAATAAAAATACTAGAATTGACAACAATTCATTTGCAGTTGGCAAATCTCTCACTGTAGACATTTTAGGGATGAAAGAGGAAAAAAAAAAATCGTTTTTTTGTTGCCCGATATTTACTTTGGTAGCTAAACATGTACTGAGTGTATTCAAGTAGCCGTTTTCTTACAGCATTTTCTGAATTATAAAACTCACATAAGTCTTGAATGAAGAGCATGTTCTCTTATTTCCCAATTAGAAGTGTGGTCATGAAAGAGATTTGAATTTTGTCCATAAAATTAAAGATCGCATTAAAATGTGCTACATTACGGCACTCCCACTAAAAAAATAAATACATTAAAAGACTAGGCTGCCAATAAGACTGCATCATTTTAAGCTGTCGAATAAAACATGTTGCCTTTATGTCATTTATGATTTGTGTGCCATTAGCATCAACTAGACAGGCTGCTCCTTACCTGATTGCTGGCATGCTAGCTGAATGTTGTATTGACTGTAAACTATCCGACAGCATTAAGGAGAAGAAATCTGCCATTAGTTAAGTCGTACAAAAGCAAAGCGTGCACAGAAAGAACAGGAGAACAAAGGTGAGACAGGCTTCACTACACAACAAAACGTAATTTATTCTACCAAGTGCATAAAGCCTGTAAACCCTGCTTCATCCCATTAAGATCGATTGTGTGCTATCGCAGAGGATATGTGTTAATCCCCTGCATTAGAGTGAATATCTGCTCATCAAACAGACACGTATGAAACATTCACAAAGCACGGACACAAATAAGACGACACGCCCACACAAAGCGTCTCTGACCGCAGTGGGTTCCTTGTTCTTTACCCCCCTCTCCCCCCTAAATGGACTCAGGATCTGTAAGGCTGCATTTCTCAGCACACTGCAGCTTTGACCAGGGCTAACAATCTTGTTTGTGGGTCAATAATCCCGAGGGAAGAAGGATGACGGGGTAGTGGCTTAGGTCCACAGGAAGATCAACGGGAGGTGAATCGCAGTCTGAACAAGCTGTCGTTGGGTGTTTTTAAACCGTCTTTAATCCTGCTTAATCATGAATAGATGGACGGACTGATGCCCAGGCCAGTGAATGGATGAATTGAAGGAAAGTGGACTAAAGCCAATATTGTACTCGGCAATTTAAACCTAAAAGACAATCAGAAATTGGTACTGGCCTATAAAAAGCTTGATTGGTGCATCACTTAGTAACAGTAAAAGAGATGCACCGATCAGTGAGTCACAGAAATGAATTTCCTTTCAGTATTTCTGATTGGTAATCAGAAGGTCAAATAATGAAAAAATTGATTGTTTGCTCCTTTTTTGTGCCTGGACCGAAACAAAGAACTCCCATTATTCTCTGTCTATAAATACATCAACCGGCAACATGTAGAGTTTATCCCTGAATAAAATGAACAAGACAAAGGTTGGGAACTTGTACCTACATGCAATAATAGCTGCAATTCCTTAACTTTCAATTGTATTTAATACTTTTACTGCAGCACAGTAATTGGAAAATCAATAAATTAAATAAAAATTGAATTGGCAAATGAGACCTCAGAGAAACCCAAGAACCGGTTTTGACCAGAAAAAAAAAAATAAAAAATTGGTACATCTTCAGTGAAAATATAAAAAAAAAAGGAAAAAAAAAGTTATTTAAGCAAATATGCTTAAGTAGCTCTGTTCATTGTTAGCATAAACACTTGACTTTTGGAGTTCACAGGAAACCTTTCACCTGGCACCCAACATACCTGACGTCCTCGAACTTCTTGCTAATGGCCGAGCCCACGTTGGAGAAGGCTGCCGTCGCTTTCAGACTGGCCTGAGACAGCGTTTCAGACGTCCTCCGATAGCTGAAACGCAGCAGGGCGAGGAGAGGAGGATATGAATGTAATAAAAAAGACCGCGGGATCAAAGGCTGAGGAGAAACGTCAAGGTCAGAATAAAGCTTCGATGTCTTTTTCATTTAAAGTAAGCCTGGGAGAATCCCAGCGCCACTCATTTCCTGTAGAATAAACCCCATCAAACGGTTTCACAAAAGCCAGAGGCAACCTGTCAACAGCGCTGACATCTTTTTCTCCCCGCACACAGCAGGGAAGGAGTCGTCGCTCAGTAGCGCTGACAGCGAGCTGTGTTTTCAGCACGTTCAGAAATGCAGAACAATAATGAATAATTTAAATATAATAAAGCCCAAGAGGTTCCCATTCTGTTAATAGAAAATATACTTCAAAGGCATCTCAGAACATGCTCACAGTCATTTTATTATTATTTCATAAAGCAATGAAGCAAAACTCTTTCTTGGTCAGATGAGTAGTGCATGAAAGAGAGGGAGAGAGAGAAAAAAAATCAAACACAAAAACTCAAAACGCCCGATAGTCATAACAAAAGTGCCTCACAACTTGGTAGGTAAAAGTACTCACGCTGTGGAAGTGGTGACTTCCTGCCAGGTTTTGGTGATGTTCTGTTTCAGCTCGTTTAGAGGCGTGATGTCCAGTTTCCTCTTGATGTCTGCAAGCTGCTTCTCTTTAGCTGCCAACACCTGGGACAGCGTCTGGATCTCTTCTTCAACCTGACATATAAATACATACGCCATTCTGAATTATGGGACACCAAATCACCAAATTACCCAGTGCTTTATGAGCAGTGCTATATATTGAAGTTGGTTAAAAAAAATAGAAGAAAAAACAAAAAAAGACAAGTTGATCCTGTTTCTGAGTAGCATTTCTATGAGCAGCAGGGCACAAAAGTGCAACAATATTTAAATAATGAACCACTGTTGATCAAAGAAGGCAAGTTAATGGTTTTAGAGAAAAAATGATTTGTTAGGATTTAGTCTCAGATTAACAACAGAGCAGAATAACGTAAGAAAAGCAAAAAAAAAAAAAAACTGTGATGGATAAAAGTAAACAATGATGAAAGTTTTGTGTTCTAACACTCTTCAGTGAGACGTCGCTCATTAATCCCCGTTCCCTCCTGACCTTAACCAGCTCCTGTTGCAGCTCCTGACGCTCTTCTTCCGTCATGACAGGAGGAAGAGGAGCTGCACCGGCAGATGTCACTGCATCCTCTCCCACCTCGGCTACAGAGTCTGCTTGCTCCTGGAAATCTGGCAAGTACAAGAATATAAGGAAACACAGATTAACCATCTTAACTTTACAAGCACGAGTCTCCTCGTCTTCAGAAATTTGATAAATAAAA
>VMRN01000014.1:3859484-3876001 GCA_010277015.1 Poeciliopsis turrubarensis | reverse complement strand
AAAAAAAAAAAAAAAAAAAAAAAAAAAAAAAGAAAAATAGCAAAAAGATGCAAGTCTCAAAGGAAGCCCTTTGCTTTTTATCCTTTTTATCATCCTTTACAAAAGGATGTGGTCATATTTATTCCCTCTTTACACTAATAAGGCAAAGTGTACACGTATGATAAAAATTGTACGGCTACTATGAAAAGTAACTAGAGTGAGTCTTCAATATTTTAAAAATTGTGGAATTCTAAGTAAAAGGAAGTAAGATGCAAAATAAAACAAGAGAATAGAAGAAGTCAAAACAGGAAGTTCATGATGGACGTCTTTTACTTCAGTGGAATGAGACACGCCCATCTAAAAGCTTAAATGAGAGTCATCTATACATGTCCAAACACTGCAGTTGGGTTGTTTCACTTCTCAAACTGTGTCTATATCGCATGGAAGACTTTTGGTTCATACTTTTATATTGCCAATTCCAGGAAAACAGGAACGTTTAAAGGACCAGATACACATAAAATAATACACAAAATGTTAAGAAGCAACCTTTTGGACATTTCTGGTGATAACAAGTGATGCAGTCTGCATCATTCCTCTGATATCTATGCAGGCTGGTTCAGAGCCGCCTTGTTTCTGAAATGTGCTACAGTGTGTCTGTTGACGGACGCACCGTTCAGTGATTGAAACGTCAGTGGTAGACAAAAAAAAAAAAACAAAACAAAAAAAAAGCGAGGAAGTTGAAACAAGGTCATTTCAGTGCAACTCTGATACAGATACAGATGCTGTTGTTTTTGAGAGTTTCGAAAACCACAAGCGCACCTAATCTGAACCTAATCTGAAAAAGAAAAAGGCACCAAGCAGTCATGAGGACATACAGCGTTCTGAACGAGTCTTCCCAAGGCGTTACAGCCTGATCTTAGTGTCAACAAACAATGGCGGCTTATCGACTCAGTCAACAAATAATGAGGGTGTTAATCGCGAATATTTTGGAGTGAAATATTGCATGTAATTCTTTGAGAATGTCTGAGGCCGAGTCTGTAAATATGACAACTTGAGTCGTTTCCTTTTTCCAGTGAAGGTGAGAAAAACCTGGTCGAAGCTTCTCCTGGTAGAGAGAAGCTCATTAATCACATCACCATGTCTCTTCAAGAAAAACTACTGCAAACTGGAGATATACTGAATGTTATATATTGTGGAAAACACCACACAATGACAGAAACATTCATCTCATCAAAATCGGTTAGTAATATGGGCGCTGCAGGTCTAGAACGCATCCAGTGTTATTTTACAGCACTAAATGTAAACAGTTTAGTTTTGGACATAACTAAACTGTATCTATCGCTTGTGCAAATATGGGTCTGAAGATTAGGCTGCTGCAGCTTTATATATCCTACATGTTCAAATACATAATGCAACTCTGCAGAAATGACTAATCAGGGCTGTGAGAAATTGAGATATTGTTGGTCAATATTGCAATGACTATATAAGAAGTAATAAAAACATTTCCTCAATATCTCTTGTGATATATTTTTCTTCTCCTATTTTCACTGTCACTCTCCTTTAGCACTTCTGGCACTAAAATCTGCATTTAGTGCAGACATCAGGAGTAGTGGAAGTCCATTTAGCCGACCAATTATTTCACTGGCAGGGAGGATTTAAATGCAATTTGTGTGTTCAAAAAGTCGTTTGAAATTGCAATATCTCACACAATTATGACTGGATGAATATATTTTGCAGCTCGAATCAAGTGAAACTCAACTCTATTATCAACAGACTATCGTGGGTGTTAATTTACTTTAAATGTACTGAGTTTCCAAGAGTACAAATGGAATGACATTTAATTCGCAAATACATTTTCTTCTCTTGAATGACTCAGATTTGTATCTGGACAGAACAAGTCGAGACACGACAACCCTTGAAGTTATTGTGCCACTGCTAACTATTTAGATTTTAAATTAACAATATAAATGATAAATGACAAACTCTGAAGACATTTCTCTGTTCCTCTGAAGTGCAACAGTTTCACTGCCCTGCAGGATCTTATCGCTTCATTGTGTCCTCAACCCTTTTCTCAAACATGGGTGATCCACTATATTACATTACACTAGTGAAATACACAACACAGATACCAGCCTCCTTACAAAGAAAGAACTGGTAGAGCAGGCTTAAATGAAATGTGTGCTTTTGTACCAACTGAATGACTTTTATACACTGCATTTCTTTACAAAACACTTTCTAGTTGCACGCTAGTTAAAATCCCAGAAATCATAATCACTAAGTGACAAAGTCTGGAAGTGAACATGACTGTTGGAGGAGCGATTCATTTGGTGCTTGAAAAAGAGAAAGCTACCAATTTGAAGGGAATAGAGAAGTCTGAATGTAGAAGTTCAGCTCGTTATCGTAAAACTGCACTCGCCTCCACAATGACCACACCATTTTGAGCAGATGTCAAAGCAACATAAACAATTAGAAGTCGAATGCAAAACAGGCTTGTGAGAAAGAAAACAACAGCATTTCAGGATGAAAGTTCCCACAGGTAGGTAAGTTCTCCACAAAGGAGAAGAAGGAGCCAGATCTAATAAACTCTTCCTGTCTCCTCAGTTTCATCGTCCCTCAGCATATCAGCCAGATCTGGTTTAGCTAATAAGATTATAAAACAGTGAAAGTGAACGAAAAGTAATGTAATTTAGATGATTTTCTGACTATATAAAAAGCTTTTTGCAGCAGTATCGTCCCTCGTTTGAAAAAAAAAAAAGTCTCTTGGATGCATTTCAAACAAATCAATATTTTAAAAACAAAATTCTAATTAGAAATGTCAATAATCCCATTCATGCCATAAAATTTGGGGGGTTGGTAAGTTTTTTGTTTTGCCCCAAAACAAACATTTATGATACTCATCACCCTTACTTGAACGGCATATTTATTCCCCATGGAAACAGAATCTCAATTTCTTGTAAATTACAAACATTTAAACTGTTTCTTACCAATTCCAAAAAAAAGTTATATTTATTAAGTATCATTTAATAAATCACCCAGTGTTATCTTCATTTCTTAATTTGGGATTCATTGCACACTGGATAAGTCTATTCAAATAAAATTCAACAAATAAACTGATGAACTGATGGTTTTTTTCCACATCTCAACAAGATCTGGTCATATATGTAGCTTACTGTAATCTATTTTTTAGTTTTCTTTCATTAGATTATTCAAATCTTGAGCATTTAATATGCAATGCCTTCCTGAACTCAGTAATTATTCTAACAGAGTGTATTCACTGAACTGATGGTTAAAACAGGTGGACACTAAATGAAGCAAAGATAAGAAACATTTAACCATGTTTTTTTTCTTTAGTTTTGGCATTGAAACAGCAACAAAACAATTTGCACAGATACAGTGATAAATCTGAACAGTAAATGCAACACTTTTGTCACCGCACACAATAATAAGCTTTCCCCTCCCCTTATAGTTTGTGTTCCCCAAATTCTTCCTGCTTAGTGACCCAAAGCCATGTTTGCCTTTTTTCTTTTTTTTTTTGTCCAGTGAAAACACACACACACACACACACACACACACACACACACACACACCCTCCACTCAGCCTCTCCCTTTCCTCCTTGTGATTACCTCTGGATCTGACAGCTGGCGAACTGGGCGGCGTGTCGCTGTAAGCTGGGGAGAGGTAGAGATAACTGGAGTTGACCCCTTGTTCAAAGTCGAAAGGAGAGTGGTATTCCTCCAGAGGCTCCATATTTACAGGTCGCCGAACGCCGCTGTGAAAACCACCTCCTCGACGCAATCTCTACCTCAGCGGAGCCGCCCGAGTCCTGATTGTCTGCATGTGATCCAGCCGCGTGCTGGTTGTCACTGTCTCTCCTTGCTTACGACACTCTGGACTCTTGTTCTCTTTGTGATGAACACTTAAGCAGATTTTAGATTGGTTTAGGAGCAGCCAGAAGGACAAAACGAAACAAAGCAGCACCACGTTTTCATTACTCATTGGTGCAGGAGGCCAAAGGATTGTAAACTCTCTGCTTCTTACAGGATGTTAATAAGTTACCCGTCCCCTCAAGCAGCTGCTGTCGATCACACACACACACACGCACACGCGCGCACACGCACACACACCCTCCTCCTCTCCACTATAATCCCAAAGGTCAGCTCTCAGTCCATCATTCAAAAATCCGTCTGTACAACCAGTTTTACCACCAGTTTTTGAAGGCATGTTGCAGAGGTTCAACTCTCCAGTCTCTCTGCCATTTCCACTCCTCACTCCCTCACTGTGAAGCGAGGAGAAAGTAGGAGAGAGTCCATTTGTGTGAGAGGGTCATGTGGTGTGTGTGTGTAGGGGCGCATTAGATGAAAAGCATAATCTGCAGTGTCCCAGATTACAGAAGCGATAATCCTGGGAGGCCAGTCCAACTCGGAGCAGCAGCAGTAATGCTAGTCAGCCAGAATGAGAGGGGAGGATGCTGCAGGCTACACTGGCTGCTCTGGAAGTAATGGAGAGAAAGTGCTTTTTGTGCTTTAAAAAATGAAAGAAAGAAAAAAAAAATATGCGGTACTGTGGACGTTCAGTACGTGAATTTATCTGTCCTTTCTGAGCAACAAGGACATTCATTTAACTGCAGGTTTCTGTTATCACAGGGAGACATTTGAACATTTTAAAGATCAGTGGAGAAAAGTAAATGAATCATAATTTTTTTTAAGAAATCCATCTTCCTGATATTCCATTGGTCTCCTTTTTGCAACAAACGTACCTAATGTATTTCTGCTTTGGTTTCACTGAGAGTTTCTGTGTCACCACAGCAGATGCCACATTATGAGCCATTTATGCTGATCCAACAGGAAAACACATCAGCTGCTGCTTTGTTAAAGTTTTTATTCATCATTAAATTTTTTTCCTCCAACTAGCCACTAAAACAGTTGGTTAAAAACTAAGACCTGGATCATTTTGAAACTATTTTCTTAGTTTGTAATGTCTTCTGGCTCATGCACGCTGCCACAGTTTTCTGATGCTGGAACTATTTGGTCTAGTTTAGAAAAGTCAGTGCAACTAAAGGACGGTTGAAGAGAATGGCGTCCTGGTGGGTATAAGACCTGCACCACTTTTACTGAACATTGCTGTGACAACACCGATCATGATCCAGTCGCTTCCTCTTCTTTACTTTTCCTCTTTGTTCCCTTTACAACATCCCTACCAATTAAATGAGCTTTGGCATAAATGAAGCTACAAAAACATGTGAATATTAAGGGCTGTAGTCACACATATATATGTATTATTGTGCAGCCTCATCGTCTCTGGCGCACTCAAGTCCTGTAAGCTATAAGACTAAGCCTCCACAAAACAGACAGGTTTGTCAAGCTCATCCTGCTGATGCTCCGCTGGAATGAGATCTGGAAAATTTAGAGGTCGAGTCGGTAACGCAGACTTGTCCACACAAGACCCTGACGCTAGTTCAACACCATTCCTTACTTGGACTACCTTTTAAATAAACACCAATCCCTGCAGACTGGGAAGACCCCAACACAAAGCTCTGATCCAGTCATGGCATTGGCACCGTCACACATCGGCTCTTGTTGAACTAACCAAGCATGAAATATTCACTTGCCGTCGTTGACATCTTGTGCCATGACAAAGAAATCTTCAGCATTACTTACCTCATCTGCTATATTGTGATGCCTGATCAGTGTAGACTTCATTTATAATCAGGTCCATGTAGAAAGGATTGTTTCATCAAAAATTTTAAATAGGTCACAGTTTTAGACTTAGAAATATGAATCAATGGTGAGATCCTTCAACACAGCTCAACATACAAGCAGGTCCACAACTGGCCTGTTGAGGAAATGCTTCGATTAAGCAACAAACAGAGACTCTATACTGGCAAAACACAAGTACTGAGGAGTTTTTTATTTTTATAAACTGTCCCAAAGTTAGATAGGAAAAACTCGTTGAAATAAATGTAACATTTTTTTGTTTTACCATTACGCAACAGAATTATTTAATGTTAAAGCAGAATATAAAAGGATTCAATCGCCGCATTTTTATGCAACAGAGGAGTCAGTTTCTACCTGCATCTTGAATCTGCAACAGCTGAGCAGACAAACACTCAGTTTGTTGCGGAGAATGTAACTGCGGCAAAATACACATATTTTAGCTCCTAAAGTGTGAGGTTTAGCTGGTGCTAATAAATATTTCAATTATTTTTTTTAACCCAACAGACGTGTTGCTACTTGCAGAAAAAAAATACATAGCTCATGTTGAAAATAAATATGTAAAGATGCATTTGACACAACTCATAACCAAATGATGTCCTGATGAGGAGCAAGTAAAAATGTTGCCTAAAACACAATGCTTTGCACAACTACCCCGTGAATATGTTTTTTGGGGGATTTTATGTCATCGTATCAACACATTCAGCAGAATTGTGAAGTGGAATTTATGTTACATGCATCTTTGCCAAATGACTCAAACTCAGAAGACAAACTGGGGCTGGAAACTACTGATGAACATGTCAACATCAAGGCAGACGAATGTTTCTACATCCACTGTGTCTTCATCAGGGATCGCTCAGGCTGAGTCAGAATGACTAAAGAGCAGCGTTGCTCATGAAAACGCCTAACACAGAATCTCAACTGGATTTAGGTCAGGACTTTGACTAAGCCATTCTAACACGTGAATTTGCTACGACCTAAACTGGTCTGTTGTAGCTCCAGCTGTATTCTCAGAGCAGATGTCCCGTTGGAAAGGGAACCTCTTCTCCAGTCTAGCATCTTCTACAGCATCCAACAGATCCAACAGATTTTCTTTCAGGATTTTTAAAAATTTAGCTCCATGATCCTCCCATCAGATCAGATGTGACCAGCTTTTCTAGCCCTGCTACAGAAAAGCATGACTCTGCTGCCTTTGATGATCTAAACTTTGACAAAGTGCATTTTCAGTCAGAAAAGTCAGGTCAAAGGGGAAGTGGCTGGTCAGCCACGACAAGTTCCCAAATTACACTGGCTGCTCCACACAAACCTTTGAGAGAAAGAGAGAGTAAGAGAAAAGAGAGAAAAAGAGAGAGAGAGCAAGAGAGAAAGAGAGAGAGATCTAAAACCTTTCGATCTGGGGGTCAAACCCCAGAGCTCAGGGATGGGTCACTTGAATTAAATGACTGAATTACATTCTCATGCATTCAGGTTCAAGTAGAGTTCTGATAATAACTTGATTATGTGACAGCTGAATTGGCATCTGTTGTTTAAAATCAACTCCATTGAAGCAGAATGCATATTTTCACATGATTTTTTTTCTATCTTAACTAGAAAAACAAATATTTATGTCTATTTTAGCAGCTAATTGTCATAGAGGTTAGGTTTAAACTCAAAATGAACTTTAATCTACACTCAACCTGACCAGCAAAACAACAAATTGACAATTGTTAAAAAGTAGTAAATTTAGTACAATTCACAAAATCTTTAAAAGAATTACATTCAAGTCATAAATTATGCAACATTTCAGATTAATATTCACATGTTCATGACCAGGATTTGAACAGATAAGATCCACCTAGACTGTAACAGGGAACAAACAGCCATCTTAAAGTGGTTAACGATGCACAGCATGAGATCAATTACCCCACTATTCGAGGCATAGCCTGTCACATGATTGGCCTAAAACAAGAATCATGGGACATGAATGACTACAAGAACTGGACCCACAGAGCTCCCATGAGATGTGCATCATGGGAAAATAATAAGGAAAGTCATAGATGGAGCAGAGAGACTGTACATGTGTTTTCAATGCAAGTTTATAAAGGAGGATGGTTAATAAAAATAAAAAAAACACCACTAAACTAGAGGAAATCTCTTCGCAACAAGATATCCAACCAAATCTTGTTCTAACAAACCAGGTCCAACTATTTGATTCAGGTGCATTAAACCAGGGAAAGAAATAATACATGCACACCTGCCCTTTAGACTAGCCGAATAAAAATCCAGAAGTAAGATCAAATCCAGAAACTGTAGCTAGACTTAAAAAGCTGCTGCTCAAAGATTCTCTCCATCCAGTCCGACTGATGTTGAGCTATTTTTCAAAGGAGGAGGAGCAAACACTCCAAGCAGATGTGCTGTAGTTGCAGATACAAAGTCATTAAGCCGAGAAAAGTACGTAAAATTGATTTATATCGCACCTATCACAGACATTAAAAAAGAAATAAAAATCACAAAGTGCTTTTCAAAAACACAAACATAAAAACAAGAATACGACAAACTAACGCAAAATGCAGCAGTGCAGCTAAGAGCCTATTTACTTGGTTTGGCGGAATACAAATGCAGACCATCTGTTAAATTGGTTTTCACTTGTAAGAATATCGGAGAAAGAAAATAAATAAATCAACAATTGTTCACTACTACGTGTTTGCATATCACACAAAATCCCCCCAAAATGTATTAAAAAGATTAAGGACAAATTGAGAAAAGGTTCAAAACACATGTACTGCAATTTTATGCAAAACTTTTTTTAAATTATTTAGGACGTTTTCTGAGGACCAACATCTAACTAACCATCAATTGTGGAAAATAAAACATTTTTTAAAAACAAAACTGGAATTTATTTATGATTGTGAATTATTGAGTATTCAAATTAATTGCTATTTTTTTAAACACAAGTTGAGAAACTTAGCAATAATGTAAAAAAAAAAAACATTAAATTGAATAATTCCAATAAATAAATACAATCTCAAGCAAAATGAAACATTCAACTTTAGCTTTAAATGAAAGAAAAAAAAAATCCAATTTAACCAATTCCACAATATTAAAATGGAAACAGAAAAAGCTGCTGCAGTGTACAATACAACTCAGATATATATAAGAAATTACACACTACTTTGTGAAATATGACTAATTAAAGCGCCTTAGCATTCTCCTCTGTAATGTCAATTACAGGACATAATCTCCATCACAATTCCTGTTAAAGTTTCTCAAGCCATTAAAGTGGAAAAGAAAGTATCCCAGTTTTGTATTTACTTAAGAGTCTGCATCCATGCTGAAAAAGCCACCATCCTGCAAGCAAAGAAGTACTGGATAGTTGTCTTCAGTCATGCAGGATAACAACAGAGGAGTGTTGGGAAAAAAAAAAAAAAAAAAAAAAAACAGGACCAGAAATTCCAGTATCTCTGTTATAAATAATTAGGCCTAATCAGCACAGTCTAAGTCATCTCCTCCAAGAATGTCTAAAAAAAACAGAATTTTTTTTCCTCCCCCGAATGAGATCAAATTACACAATTAAATCTTCAGTTATTTAGGAATTATAATTTATAGGCTGCACACTGTGCTCCATTTGGCAGAGAGAGAAACTTTAGGAGTCTCTCCACAGTGTCATGTTGGTTGTCTGCGTGATTTAAGGGCTTTCATTCAGCTGACGGCACTGCCAGGCCAAACCTCACATCTGAATGACAACTTCAGTAGAAAGGTCTAAAATCAGCAAATGAATTTATGCCTTCGTAAATCTGGATCTATAACCAAAGACATCTGCTGCACATTCTAAGTTATCTTAAAAGCATAACTTAGAATGTGCAGCAAACGTCTTTGATTGATGACAAAAGAGTGAGTATAAGAGCAGGCAGTTTGGTGCTTTTTCAGTCACCATTAATAAACAATAACAAACTATTTATCGACAACATATTTGATTTAATTTTACTGACCTGAAAGGGCAGTTTTCTATGTGTAATAAACACAGCTTTCAAATTTTTTAGACCCTTTTTGTAAAAAAAAATAAAATGTTTAAAAGCCTTAATAAGAAAAACTGCAGCATTTTTTTCTGTGTAGAATTTATGCAATTGCAATTGCAGACTGATTTATTCTACAGTTGTTAGTTTTCCACATCTATACCAAGGATGTCAATAAATGTGAAATACACTGTAGCTGCTGTAGACATTAAACAAATAAACAAAACAAGCAGATGATTGTGAAATAGGGCCCTAAAGGAGGCGAAACACATCAATATGAATTTAAAAGTTTGGTAGGGATTATAATAAATTCTCACACAATGAGATGCCATGAAACCTCTGACATCAGAATGCATTTTATAAAATGTGGTTCTGCTAAATTGATTTCTTTTAAAAGCAAACCAGCTTTGGGGCTCTGGACTGTGAGATACTTTCTCTGACAAATGAAAGCAGTCAGTTGTTCTTCATACAAATCTAATGAAGCAAAATTGTTGATCTGTACTCATGATCAGCCTTATTTAGGTGAGCCAGTCGAAAAACAACCACCCTGATTGTCTTGTTTTTGATTCTGAAAGCAAAGGTCAGTGACCACAGAAATAGAAAATACCCACACAACACAGGAGACACAGCTGAACACAACTTTGAAAAAAAGAGGAAAAAAAAAAAAAAAACTTTCATTCACAGCTTTTAACATTTGCTTGGAACAGCAACGAAGAATTAAATGTTGATTAGAGCCAAATCTTCCCACTGTATACAAATCACGTTATCACAATCGCTCCTTTTCAACACATTGAACATAGAGAAACGGTGAAAGGAACTGATCGCTGAAAGAAAGAGATGCTTCTGAGCAAGTGGGTCGTCTTTCCCACACAAAATAAGAAAAAGGTGAGCTCTTAAAAACTACCAACCGCTCAGTATGCACTAACCTCACTCCTACTACAACCTGATAACCTGATTTCACTTCATCTGCATAACCACAAGGCTTCATCTGAAACACATTTCAAAGGGAAAACTAAATGATGAGTGAAATAGAGAGGTCTAACTGACATATTTTATGAAGGGTGGCTGCTTGTAATGTAACCTTTAATGTTATTTGAACAAACATTGAAAACAACAATCTATTGTGAATTTAAAAACAGAAAAACAAAATATCATTACTGTGTAAAAACACTACAACATATGAGTAAACAATAATAATAAAAAAATCTAATTACTGTTTTGACTATTTATCATTCAGAGGCATAACCAGCTATTTAAAATAAACACTTCATGAACTGAATCATTTTGATAGGTCTCTGTTTTCTGTGTTGGAAAATATTACCAAACACCCACATTTATCTACCTCGTTTGTGGGGATGAGGTGAGAAAGTGCAGCTGCAAACTTTCAGGAAACTAACCAGAAGCGCGCATTGAGATGTGGGTCACAAGTTTTTCTATACTGGAGAAAAATCTGGTGTCCTCCATCACTGTTTGTGCTTGTCATTAAAAATACTTTATACTTAAGCATAAAATTTTACAGTTTTTAAACTGTAGCAGTTTAAAGCAATCCTGCGCAATTAGATGATCTATACCTTCCCCTAAATGGAAACAATCTAGCTTAGAATTAAACAAGAAACAAACAAAGGGGTATTCAGATAAACCACTGTAGTAGCTTCATGCCATCCCAGACAGTACATATCGACCATGCATATCTGGACATGTTGAAAGATAAAATGTAAGTCTGTTGGAGTGACAATGCACATTTCCATAAAGGGGAACATAAAAGTGACTGTATTTAAAGTGACAGAGAAGAAGACTGACTTTTAACTTTACTTTTGTTAGCTGCTGCAAAAAAATAAAAGCTTAATTCTGAAAGTATGGATGTATATTGTGCAATAATTATATAAATTGACAGTTGAACAACCTTATGAAAATGTTTATTCTTATGAATAGCAGCATGAACAAAGAACCCCACAAAAATATTCATTTGTGGAGTATTTCTCATTTTCAAATTTTATAACAATAAAAATATTCAACTACAATATTATTGATAGAATTTCTTGATAATGATATTGGTGTCAATAACTTCTTTAATCTTCCCTTCCTTTTAAATTAGTATAATATCCTAGCAGTTTTCATGCTCTTAAGAGTTTGTGTCTCTAAATTGTAACATACTCTATGTTTTTCAGTTTATTATTCAGTCTGCTGACAAATGACACTTCAAATATAATAGTCTGCCAAAAAGTACATCTAAGCCATATTTTACATACACTTACATTATAAGGCAAAACATTTGTGATTGGATAGTAATGCACCAAAAAGTCAATTATCCCTTGATCCTAAATTTTTTATTTGTTCTCTGCCACATTCAATTTATGCATCAAAACTGAAAAACTGAACATTTACAGTCAACAAGTGTATCAACTAAGACTATGAGTTCATCAAAAATGTTTATTTGGATTGCAGTTCAATAACGATTTGCTTCATTTGATTCATAACTGGGAAAAATATTGAAATTCCTTCATTTGCTATCGGATTATATACTATTAGAAGTTAAAAAAAAAAAAAAACCTGTAGTATGTTTTTTCCAGTTTGATGTGTTACTCCTAAAAAGCATAAACAAAGAAAATAAATCAGTCTGAACCAACAGGTCAGACTTAACCACCCCCATAAATTATTGAACAGAAAAAAACTAATTTGTGCATCTCTAGATTTTGTTAAACTGTGCTGGTTTTTCCAAAACACATTCAAGATTTGTCAAATACTGGATATTTGATGCATGCTAGTACAGTTTTTGTGGCATCAGATTGTACAGTAAGTTGCCATAAGAGTAGCTTCACAGTGTCATTGAAATTATTCATCTTATAGCTCTTACCTCAACTAACAGCTTAAAAAAAACGCAAACAAAATTATATTAAATCTGTAACAGGCTGTGTCAACTGTTTCAACATGAATGTCCTACATATTTTGTGGTCTGTTGCTTTGATGGCACACAGAGATCAGGAAATTAGATACAGAAAACCTGGAGGGGAGATGTTTTTGTTGTTGTTGTTGTTTTTAATTAATAGTAACACTCAACTTCTATTGGATGATCACAAACAAACTTCTGCCACCGGCTTCTATGTAATCAGCAGAACTATAACCAACTGCCCCCATTGACAACATTTATTTTTCTCCAGTTACTGTTTTGCTTAAAACACTAGCTAACAAAGACCAAGGTCTCATCGATGAAGAGGTTTAAGTGCAGACGGATAAAATTTTACAGAAATATTCAGGAAGCCAGGGAAGATGAAAAGCATGTTTGCAGTATATATATTCACCTGGCTTTATCCCAAAACACAATGTTATTAAACTTTGGGATGAGGGCAAGAAACATTGTGCCCTCATGACATTTACAAAACGCAGCTGCTTTACAGAATGTATTCCTCTCTTTTCATTTATTAAGACACTTCTTTTTGATTGACTCTTCAGTAGCCATCAAAGCCATAATCCCTATTTTAACCTGAACATCTCAATATACTTTCCCCGTTGATATTTTCACTAAAGTAGCCCATCTGACAACTACATGCGGGGTAAAAGGCGTGGAACATCAGACTTCCGCATAAGTTTTTGAAAGGCTGAAACTCTAATTTCAGAAACAGTGTTAAAAATAGGTTGATAAAGTCTACATGTTGTTAGTTTATTGTCACTTTACTTACATCACTTTTTCAAAAAACGGCATATGTTGTCACGCCTCAAGATTCAGACGCAATACAAACTTTTTTTTTTGCTAGTCTGTGAACTTTTGAGTAAAAGAAAAAAAAAAAAAACAGATGAGAACCCTCAATAACAATACTGACAGAGCAAATAAAGTGCAATAAAGTGTTTACCTTTCACTTCGCCCTCCATTGTGTGGTCGAGAGATGTTTCTGGTCGTTTTTAAGTCCAGGGTGTGCAGGTTGAAAACTTGACGGCGGAATGTCTTCCTGTTCTCTCCGTCATGTTGCCAGGCAGCCCGCCGTACGGGGAGGGGTTCTAGGTGACGTCAGCACGCAGGAGTGTAAACAAAGAGATGCACGTGGGCTGGGTTCTTATACTATCGAGAGCACAGCAAATGAAGGAGAAGACAGTTCATGGACCATTTTTGTTATTGTTATTCTTATTATATATTTTTTAAACGTACATTAAAAATATATGTTTGTTCCAGCATAATCAACATATTCTGTGCTGGGTTAAATTTCAAGTATTCACCTTTTATTCAAGACAAACTCTACTTATAGCTGTCACCTCTGACTTTAGAGAAACTCAAACAAAGGCAGAAGTGCACAAAATTAAATTGCAAAGTTTTATCTTTATCAAAACAGAGACAGTGACATGAATACCTCGGTGCTCACCTGGACAACAGACTGACCTGGAGAAGCAACAGTGAAGGCATCTACAAGAAGGGACAGAGCAGACTGCACTTCCTGATGAAGCTCAGTCATTCAGTATTTTCTGCAAGAAGCTGCTTATGTTCTTTAAGTATTTTGCAGAAAACAAACTTATAGGGGTACTTGCAGGGATGCAATATGATTTCTTCTGTCATCATCTGTTCGGGTAGCAGCATCAGAGCCAACGACTTGATAAGGCTAAACAGCCAGACAAAAAATAAGGCTTGTTCTATTCTAGGACCTACTGTGGAGCCCTGGAGATTATCGTGCAAAGGTCTTCATAAAATCAAGAAAATGATGGACAACCCGGAGTATCCTCTTCATGAGTCAACTGCTTTACAACAGTGTCTTTAGTCAGAGGCTTCTCCAGATTTGCTGTAATACAGACCACTACAGGAAATCCTTTCTAACCCCAGTCATCAGATCAACAACTCTTTGAAGAATCAAGGATAATATTAATTTCAGTAACGTTTAATTTGGCTTTGGGATTAAGAAAGCATTTTTTGAATTGAATTGAATTGAATTGAATTGAATTGAATTTAAATTAATTTAATTTAATTTAATATGCCCAGTCAGAAATTTCACCCATTTTCAGGCACCATCACCTTACTGCACAATTGTGCTTGAAACAAAATCTTGCTTACAGCAAATAACATAGGACAAGGAGCAGGGTTTTTTTTTTTTTGTTTAGTTTTTTTTTTTACCAGGCTTATGAGGTGTTACTCACCATGAACTGTTAGGGCACTTAAAGGGTCTCATATATTTTCTCTGGGATGTTAGAAAGGTTTTAAAGAGACACTTCTGGGAATACTTAGAGGCTACTGCTGGGTACCAGGCTGTATTAATAGGTGTGACAACTTACCAGGACATTAAAGGGTGCTTTTTTCATACTTGTGTTCATGGGGAGGCACTTGTATTAATTAGGTACTTGTACAGATTTTGATGTATTTTGTGGTGAGAATACATATCTTGACCTAACAAGATATTTAAACTGTATTTCATGGAACCTTAGGCTGTAGATGTTTAACTTCTCAAGAGATGCATTTGGCAGATCTTACCATGTAGTCGTGGGTAGGTACCAGGCTGTTTCAGAGTTTGCAAAGAACCCAAAGGCTGGTTCAAGGGCTCTTATAATACCAACTTGTAAGATGTGCAGCTCTTGCAGAATCTTTTTTTTCTTCCTTTTTTTTTTTCTTTTACACGGATTTTTTTTTTAAATTGAGGAAAACAATCCTTCACATTGTTAACAAGAAACCAATGAAACAAGTTGGACATAATACCCATATTACTGTACCCAGACAGTGGGGTAAGTCCCTCTCTTGTTTACACACTGTGTGTAAAACTATTAATTAGAAGCAGCAGATAAAGTATATTCACAAGTATGTCAAGTATTACCCATGAAGAGACACGTACAGGAAGAGCAAGGCTATTGTGAAACAGTGTCCTCTGCTGGAATACATTGCATTAACATCAAGTAGAAACAAGTCTCAAAATAGATTAATTTTATCCAGGGGAAAAAAAAAGATCTACTTTTTTAGGGTATCTAAAAAAGTAGGTGGTCTAAAAATATACACATTTAAGATGAAAAATTTGTATATTTACATAAATATAGTACTTTGGACTGTTGAAGCCATTTAGTTGGTATTAGACTTTAGTTTAAACAACATAAAATTATGTATGTAGGTCAATATATTATGTCAGTTTAAAAGCTAATGCCACTGTTTCATTTTATTCTTTTCAGATTCAGAGTTTACCAAGAACCATTGTATCAATGCAGCCACTATTCTATAAAAATTGATAAGAACCTAATTTTTTTTGAATAACAAAGGAATGTCAATGTATAAGATATCTACAAAATGCAAATACTTTTCCAAATATATTTTACTATTTTGTATTTATACTCTACATCCATATTTTATTTTTTTTTTTTCTATAAGCTATTACTTATAACAACATATGTTGATATATTATCCCAATAATAATAATTATAATTATGATAACAATTACAGACAGTAGATAAAGTGTCCATGTCCCTCATGAAAATGAGATCCAGATCTCAACGGGGTTTATCTGGTTAAATAAAGGAAATAAGTTGTTTGATTTGTTATTATGTGTTTTTTTTAAACTGATATAAAATCACTGAATGTGCACCTTAACTAGCAATAGCTGTTTATAAAAAAACAGTATAATTTTATTGGTCAGAAGCAGGAATAAATAAATTAAGACTAAAGTGGTCATGTGTAGAGTCAAGAGTGTCATCAACAGTGTTAAAGAATATCAATAAATATGATCAATTTAGAATTAAAATTACCAAGCTTCTCTCTATGTAGATATATGAAATGAATATTAATATTTAATTAACATTCATTAAATATTAATAAAAAATATTTTATAATGGCATTATTATTATTATTATTATTATTATTATTATTATTATTATTATTAT
>VMRN01000014.1:3832580-3859474 GCA_010277015.1 Poeciliopsis turrubarensis | reverse complement strand
ATTATTATTATTATTATTATTATTATTATTATTATTATTATTATTATTATTATTATTAAAATGTACACTTCCTGGTTAATGTATTCCTGTAGAAGTCATATGACCATTGTGGTCACGTCGGTATTTATAGACCGAAAAAAAAAAGCAAATTCAAAAGATGAAAAGCACGCGGAAAATGGGTGCAGCCTTAAAATACAAAGGACCCCTTGCAGATCAACAGCACCCCCATCTCCCTTTAAAGCCGTCCCCCTTCCTCCCCCCTTCCTTCTCCGTCTCTCCAGCCTCCCCCCTTCGCCCCCCCCGCTCGAGTCGAGGTGCATTGTGGGGAGGAAAGTCGTTGCCATTCGACCTCTGCGGGGCCTGCGCGGACGCAGCGAGAACCCTGAAATTCATTATGCGTTTAAAACCTTTATTTATTTCCGCATAACCTACATACTCTCACCGGGAGGGCCAGGCGGGGGAAAGAAACGACGGCGGGCCATCTCTTTCGGGGAAAGACATCGCTTTTAAATTCACTGTTTATTCGCTGGAGGGTAGACACTGTTGGGAAAGTGAAGATAGTAATATTTATAAAGAAAAAATGTCCGGTGAGAGAAATCGCAGGTCTCTGGCTTTCCGAGGAGGTGGATCAGCTGGGTTAACTGGCTCCAGCGGCATCGGCGGGGGGAACTGTAACAGCTGGGAGGCCCCGGCCTGTCAAGACCGACATTTTAACGGGAATAGGCCGGATCAAGAGGAGGACAGGGATCTGGGGGCGAAGGGACCGTCGCAGAAGAGAGTGGAGGGCGCTGGGTCTGTCAGCGACAGCACGGAGCCCGAGGCGGAGGAGGAAGAGGACCCGGAAGGGGGCAGCTGTGCAGCCGGAGACGGGAACGATCGTGCGGGCTCGGTTGAAGGAGACGACGGGTGTATGGAGGGGAATAGCTGGACAGCGGGGAACGGTCCCACCAACAACACTGACGAAGGACAAGAGTGTCGGGGCGTTGCGAGGCGAGGCGAAACTGGTTCCAGGAAATCTGGGGTAGAGATGAGACCGCAGACCCTGCTTCAGAAACACTCAAGGTTCCACGCTTCGTGGCTGCAAGAATTCCCATGGCTCAAATTCTGCCAAGAGACTGGACTCATGTCTTGCTCTTGGTGCCACAACATTGCCACTAAAAACAGCGACGAGCTCGTCAAGGGGAGCCGTAACTACAAGCGGGCCTTGCTGCTGAGACATCACCTGTCTTCCGAGCACGGTAGAAATGACCCCACCAAACAGGTAACGTTAGCTGGCTCCGCTTCCGTTTACCTACGTAACATGAAATACCAGTCAGACAACTGTCAAACTATCGATTCGTTACCCGTTTTATCGATGCTTTTTTACGTTGAAGAACTTAAATTATAAAGCTAAGGCGAAAATTGGCTTTTACCTAAGCTTCCCAATCCCTCCCCCTGGCTAATTAGTTAGCTTCAGCCTTCTAGCCTTAGCTAACAGCTAGCATAGCTTTCTAGCCGCTTAAGGCGTTCCTGTCAAGCTAAAGGTAGATGGTCATTAACGGTGGTGAGGTGCTCCCATAACAGTGAGTCACTTATAGATGGTTTTAAGCAAACATTTCAAGGTTTAAAACGAACTGTCTCTTCAGATATCAGAGTAATTACACCTGCTCCTGTTTGACACCTGCTACACCAAGAGATTGAGTCTCAGAATGCATCGTTAAAGCAGCACTTTGATTCACAAATGTAAGGCAGTAATTGTGTCATATGGAATTTAGTACTATTTTTATTGGCTGTTGTGTTGATTGCTAGTTTGCCTGGAGGTCAAACAATGGCAAGGGCTCGACCCTGACAGCCTTTGGGGAACCGCACCCCTTACCCAACCCCCCGCCTCTCATGCTAACTCCACTGCCTTGCAGTCACGGGTGACCTTTGGCGCATTTCTTCCTCCACCAACCTTCCTCCTACTCCTCCCTTCAGGGAGCTAAATTAGAGGCATTGTGCGAGAATGACCCCCCAAAATCCATAGATGGTGTCACTTGCAAGGCTGAACAAGAGGAGGGGAGTAAATCATGCTGGCTGAAGCCTGACAGCTTGCTTTGCCCACAGGCGACCTTACAACAGGGAGGAATCAGTGAAATAGATGTTGGTAATCAAGTAGCACAGCATCACCTGAATCATCTTATGTCTATACAACCGGACTTTTTGCCTACTGTTTAGGGAAATCATTAGAGATGCATTGATCAGGCTTGCAAGGACATTACCAGTTTGCTTTATTTGAAACAATTAATGTAGGAGATGTGAATGCCGTAGTCAAATATATTATTGGGTATGCAAAATGTGAAAGCCTTTGGCTCAGTTTGCCTTTTTGCCATTGGTACCCCAACTTCATAACCAACATTATAGCTTTGCACCTGTAAATGTTGTTCTGAATGAATTGACATAATCGTAAATATTGCTAGAATGTCATATAAAACCTTGATTATTTTGTTTTTATTTGAAAAATGTTGAATTCATATCTGGTTGAATCCATACCTCTTACAATGGAGTCACATGACCACACTGTCTTGCATTATACTGCAAGTTGATTCAGGAACAAAAATGTTAGAAGTCTTGTGTGCAAAATGCTAATATGGAGGTTGCCGTATGTTTTTATTATTATTATAACCATCTACTAACTGACTTTGCACTGACTTCTTTTTAATAACCGGCTATAAAGATTACTGACCGTAAGGCTGAGGGAGGTAGACGTGTCTTGTCAGTATCATCATGCTAAATGTTGTTAAAGAAAGTCAAGATGTTTTAATGGTATAAGTATTTAGTTGCTGATATGCATGACGTCTTTTTCTTGGTTTTCTTCATCTTATTAGAGCAGAGGCAGCACTTCTACATCAGATTTTTTTTTTTTTTTTTTTTGTGATGTCCATATAAACAAACTGCTCGGTTTGAAACACTGACTCACTGATTAGTGCCCACATTTTCTGTTCCTTAATCATGGTCGCATACCACCTCGTGTACTGACAATGGCCTGAGCTGTCAGGAGAATTAAGAACAGGGTCCTATTTGACTCTAATTTGTGAGCAGAGAGGATTTCACTACTACATTTAGTTCCCTTCCTCAGTACACGCAGTTGCTAATCAGAATTACTTAAAGTCATCCACCAACTTGTACACATCCCTAATTGGTAAGGAGAGCAGTAGGACTGGATTAGGGGCTTGGTGTGGCTTTTCCTTAGCAACAAGGACCCCAGACACCACTAAGAAGGCTGTTTGAACTACAAAGTCCCATTTCTGTGTTTAGTTTGTATGTGCAACTTAATTAGCTGTACAGTTATTTATTTCTGATTCGTGTACTTCAGTTCAGCGCTTCCATAGGCGTGCTTCTTGAATATGATAATAAAAGTTGTAAAGCATTGTGAAGCAGCACATTAAAGACGTTAAGAGACGACGTCTTGTTCTCTACATTCATTCCTCATGTTAGCCAGGCCTCTGCTGCATTTGTTAAAGCTAACTCAATTAGCCTCTGTACACCCGGGCAGCTGTAGTAAATGTGGGTGTCCTCAGAAAAAAAAGGGGGCTCTTGTTCTTAATTCGCTCCGTGCTGTCTTAGGCTTCCTATGCTACTTCTCTCTGTTTAGAGATTATGGCAGGATAAAAGTAGACCTTGGGTGTCTGAAATCAAATATTTCAGTCTTAAATGTTGAACAGGCAACATTTTTCCCATTTTGTTATGTGCATGATGTCATGAGTTACTGTTGGCTCATTTTTCCTCAGAAGAGGAATCAAATATGTGTCAATCCTATGTCAGTGCCCACTGCCCACAGTCTTGTGTTATTAAACTCTTTAAGCATAACTATGACTGTTTCCATTTCTACCATATGAAACAAAGATGCATTGAATTGTCACATGAAACTCATTCCAGTCCTATACAACTGTTCTCTCTATTCATTCTCCGTTTTACACTTTTGTGTCATTGTCATGCTTTTCTTTTTGTTGCTAAGCACACAATTAATGAAATGCGCTATGTCTGAATCAAAAAAAAAAAAACAACAACTTTGATGTCACAGCTTAGCTGATGCCTATCTTTTTCTTGATCTTGGTGTGAAATGAGATCATCACAGATAGTTCTCAGACAGGAAATTCAAATATTTTCAGAACTGTTAAGTAATTTTCGCCCCCCTCCCTAAATTTGGTTATGACAAACACTTACTCATAATTGCAGTGTCTCCCCAAATGGGGAAGGAGACACACCCGGTGGAGCCCAGCAGATAGATGGGATGTTTATTGGGGGCCACAGGTCAGGGAGAATGGGTGGGGTGAAGCCAGAGGGAGAATTCTTCTTGCTAAAAACCCCCTTTCTTGTGGCACCCCCACCATAGCTGTTTAGCATTGTCCGTACGCAGGGAGACACTCAGAGCAACCCTCCCACACCTTGGGCCAAATGCACACTGCGATATTGTTCTAGCATCGAAGGGACAGACAGACGGGCCGGGCTCAGAGGAGGGGCCAGGCGTAGAGGAAGACGCAGCAGAATTAGGCAAAGAGTGGTGGAGACGGCCTCTGGGCTGGGCTGGTCATGGGACAGGATGGATGCTGGGTGGATGGGGTATGGGTGTGCAAATGGAGGATAATGTGTGCATTAAAGGTAAACAAAAGTGGCTCCAGTGGGTCTTTATGTTGCATGAAGACAGGAGTTGCATCACATGATTTTGTTCATGGTGTGTCTAAAAGTTTTTTCATGCATTTAGTGGCCTTGGGACTTTGTGGATTGTTTGGGTTGGTGGTAGTAAATTTCTTGAGTGCTGATACTCTACATTGCTAAGCTTGACTTTAAACCCATCTTGATTCATTTAATGCACCTGTAAATCACTAGATTTTTGGCGTTTGCGTTTGGCTTTTCAAACTTTTCTTTTAGACCTACATCAAAGGACTCATCTTGCCCATCCCCTCTTGGTTTCTGTTCACCTTTTACAATCTCTGGAATGAATAAGGATTTGGCAGAGGTTGATATTGTCCCTCAATTCTCTCTTGGCTTAGTTAGGTTTTGCCTCCAGCATCTGCTGCACAGGGTTGGTGTGCTGGTCTCTCTAAGCTCTCAGCTCATACGTGGCACATCTGGAGAAGGGATGCTGCCGCTGATGAGGCCAGGATGAAGCAACCTATCCAGCACCCGGATAGTTGGACTTTTAATGTTCAAACATAAAAAATCTGTGGGAAGTTAAAATTTGTAGGCCACAAATTTTACAGAGACCTGCAGAACGATCTCCCATCTCCCATCTTTCGGGTTATATTTGCCTGTTGCTTTATAATTGGTTAAAAGCTTGTCAAATCAAGAGAAGTCAAAAATGGTAATCTCTAACAACTACAATTTAACTCAAAAGCCTGTATGGCTCTTCTTGCCTTATACGTGACAAATTTTTGATCTCTTGCTTTTGTAAATGTTTGGCCCACCAGAATCAGTTTTCAGCAGATTATACTTTGTTGTTTGGAACTGAAATTGGATAGTTAAAGATGCATCTGCTGTGAATAGCCAATAATTATTTTTGATTTGGAGCAGAAGCAGCACATTGTTTTAGGAAAAATACGATTTGACTTTCTTCTCTTTAATTTTAAAACATGGACATAATAAATGGGACTTTGTTTTTACATGCTTCAAACTTGTAGCATCTTATATTAGTGATAGAAATGGATTTTAGCAGTATTTCTTACATTCTTTTCACTGCACGATAATGAACTCCTGCCCTGAAGAAGGCTGACACCCACTTATCTCTGCTCTGAGGTTTTCAAACATCTGCTAACATTTCTAAATTAATTCTGCATGAGGAGAGTCATTTTGGACATATTTTCACAAACCTTTTGTGGTATGTGATAAGAATGAACTACGAATCTTTCCATGTAGTCACAATCCCACAAAAATAATTTTGCTCTACAAGCAAAAGAAATGACCACCAGGCTTATTTCTTCATAACTGTCCTCCACTTGTTGCATCTCAGCTGGCATTAAATTCATTTTTAAAAACCACACTGACACTTATATGGCTTCTTCTTTCTTCTTCCCACAGTAACAACTTCCCCATGGAAGAGCGTTATCAATACCTGTAGTCTTAGCCTTTTCATACGGTGCATTTACTAATCAGATAAAAATCAGATTTTGAGTTCCTGACTGGCCAGCCAAGCTACAAAATTGCCTGCTTGTGTTTACCAGCTGATCTCTGTGCACCTTCACTTTGCCACACAAATATATTCAACCTTAGTACTCAGCAGCGTGAATGTACCCCTCCAGAGGCTTTGATGTGTACATCATGGACTAATTTCTCATCCTCCCAGCTCAACCTCTTAGACTCACCCACATGCTCCACAGCTCTTTCTGCATTTGTCAGTGGGAGCTGCTGTGTAATAAGAGAGTTGAGTGCCAAGCCTTTTTACAAAGGCCCACAGTGAGTGGACAATCAGCCTGGGGGAGAGCACAGGCTATTGTGAATGCTAAAATGGGGTGACCCGACAACTCCTTCTCTATCGCGCTGGCTTTCTGTCCCCCTTTGCTCCACATCGTCTCCTCAGCCTGTTTTTTTTTTATTTCATAGAGCTCAGGTTTTCGCTCTTTCAGTCCCCGTCCTTTAGTTCATGTCGTTAATCTGCTCACCAATGATTCTCATCATTCTCCCTTTACCTTATTTTGTCATCTGTGTGTGACATGTATATTTTTCTCCCACAAACCCTTGCAATCATCGTCTCTTAATAGTTTGTCTTTGCATCCTTTTTTTTTTTCTTTGTTGGTTTTATTTATGTTTTTTTATATCTACCACTCAACCTCCACTCACTCTGTCTCTCCCTCATTCTGCCTCTCATTTTATTCTATCCCATCTCGCTCCATCTCTCCCCCCTCCAGCTGTGACAGAGGACGATAAGCCCCCCCTCACCCCCCCATACAGCCCTCTGTGCCCAGGCTGCCCTGGACAAGAGCTGCAGTGTGGAGGGAGTGGGGGTGGTGGGTAGGTGGGGGCTGGGTGGGGACCTCTGAGAAATGGATTTAATCTGAATTACCCGGTCCGAAGCCCCAGCTGTGTGTACGTGTGGGCAGCCTGACTTCAAACTGTGCGTGGCAGAGATGGTGGTGGGTGGGGGCAAAAATGCAGGGCCAGAGCAATGTGAATTATTCTGGATTAGGACATCTGCTGTGCAATTCGAAAATGAGCCAGAGATCTACGCTCTGCTTGTGTGTATTATGTTGGGGGGGAAAAGCACAAAACAAAACAGAAAGCACCTTTATGCTCTTCAGCCTTTAAAAATGTTTTTCTATTGTTATAGCAGGACGCTTAAGGGCTCACCTCAGCCCAGCCTTTTGTGGGTTATAATGATGCTGTGTATTTACTGAGCATATGCACATATGTGTACACTGTCTTCTGCTCCCTGTCATGCTGGTGCTTTACCCTCCCCCTCCCTGCTGTATGAATACCCGGGTGAGTGGGATGTTACAGGGCAGGTCTATGCTTTGCCAGTTCTCTTCCCATTCAACAGGCAGGTTGTGTTCTTGTATCTAATGCATATATATTAACTGAATTATATATTCAAACAACAACAACAAAAAAGCATTTAGGAGCTGAAGAAGTAAAAGCTCAAATGTTTATTGAACTCCGGCTGATATTTCCCAAGAGATTGATCCTTATTACCGCCTTAACACTGTTCTCTCATTTGCTTCGCTAAATTCAGCAAGTTTGTACATGTTCCCTGGTATTTTGGGAAACTTATTGAAATATTTATTGACGCGTACATACCTGAAAGACCTGACGTAAGAGCAAACGGCAGGTCTAAGCAGTTAGATAACTGCTTAATAAAGTCTTTCATTGCATGTTTTTTTATCTGTCGTTATGAGGTTAAAGTTTGTTTGAGGAAACGATTTGATTATATGGCTGTTTCTGAGCAAGCCTTAAAGTAATGTCTTTTGCTGCCTCATTCCTACCTGCCCCCCTCATAACAGTAGCCTGTTGAACCTGTTTCACCTCTTTGGGGCAGGTGCAGTTGTGTCAGACAGAGAGTCAAGGGGATGCATGTGCGTGTTTCCACTGTATATAAACAGACAGATGAAACCTGTTTGTGTGTCTGTTTGTGCGGAAGTTTAGTAAGGTGTAGAAATACACGTACAAAGCGTCAGAAGGAAATACTCAAGATTAAGATCAGAGCAATATAACTGAACTTTTTTTCTTAGAAAATAAAAAAAATCCCCCTTTTTTTTTATTTAACAAATAGAGATTCATTGTTGGTCTACATTGTGAGGAGACATGTTTCTATTTAATACCAGGAGATTTTGCATATGTTGTTTTTTTTCCCCCCCACTAATGTTTTGTTTTCTTCTCCTTTTTTACTATAAGGAGACTGTGAGACCATCGGACAACACCAGCCCCTCCACTAACTGCTCAGAGGACGACTACCGCAACAAGCCCAATGAAAACTCCTACTGTTACCAGCTACTACAAGAGTTGGACAAACAGCGCAAAAGTGGCATCCTCTGTGATGTGAACATAGTTGTCTCAGGCCAGGTGTTCCGCGCACACAAGAACATCCTGGTGGCGGGCAGCCGCTACTTCAAAACTCTCTACTGTCTGACCAAGAGCGAGGCACAGGACCAAGCCACTGTCACACACCTTGATGTTGCTGCCGTGCAGGGCTTCTCGGTCATCCTCGACTTTCTCTACTCCGGAAATTTGCTGCTCACAAGCCAAAATGCCATTGAGGTGATGACTGTTGCGAGTTACCTCCAAATGACGGAGGTTGTACAGTCGTGCAGGGCTTTCATAAAGGACGCTCTG
Organism: Poeciliopsis turrubarensis; assembly: GCA_010277015.1. Lineage (NCBI taxonomy): Eukaryota > Metazoa > Chordata > Actinopteri > Cyprinodontiformes > Poeciliidae > Poeciliopsis > Poeciliopsis turrubarensis. The sequence goes on along the minus strand of VMRN01000014.1, from coordinate 3,850,693 downwards.
AATATCAGCATTAAACAAGAGGCTCCTGATTCGGTGGTGGTGGACTACAACAAGAGGCAGACAGTGGCCAAGGAGGGACAGAGAGGACTGGATCGGAAACCAAGCAACTTTTGGGCCACGAGTATCCTGTCCAAGCTGTCAATCAAGGCAAGCGGCAACCAAGGAAAGGATGCAATTGAAGAAGACGATGTTAATGGCAGGGTAAAGGAGGAAACCAGTGATATAGAGGTGACGGCGGCCGGGGTTGAGGGCTGTGCCCTTGTGACCCCAGGGGCGTCTGGTAACTGGACCCACCACAATGAAACCTCATCTGACTCAGCAGAGACCAATGACATGCGGGCAGCGAGCAGCCAGACGCAGGTCTTCGTCTGGAACGAGCCGGTCGCAGGGGGCACCGCGGCAGCGCCTGCCGCAATAAAGCGAGAGGCGACGGACGCTGCCGCGGGAAGTGGGCGGCGGAAAAAGCAGACCACCACAAGGCGATTCGTCTACAACTTCCAGCCAGAGCCTGAAGAAGGATTCGATGAAGGGATGTTCATCCAGCCGTCGGCCTCCTACCCCAGAGAGGACTTCTCCTCACTCTCAGAAAATGCTGGTAAGGCGCACATTGGAGAGCTAGAAAGCATTTCCTCATGTTTACTGTTGTCATTTCACAACTCTGATTAAGATATAGCCTGAGTGCGATTATAATGTGATGATTCTACACTGTTAAGCCATAACCATATGATTACACATCTAATATTGAGTAGGTCAAAGTAGCACAGAGCTGTATGACTCAACAAGGCTTCTGGATGGTTTCTGGCTCCAAACTGTCATCAGTTCCCTCAGCTCTTTCAAAGCTTTGATGAATTATACTGGTTTCATTAATGATTTGTTGGATTAAACTTTGTTTATCCTAAAACCAAAAACCCAAACAGACTCTCTTATTAATTTGAATAAAAACATTAGATTAACCATTTCATCTTCTTTTGTTGACCTTGTTTCCATTTTCAGATACTTTCGAATTTTACAAGCCTAAATCTGGGGGGGGGGAACAAATCAAAAATATTTGAGTTTCTACAGCTTATTTTGTTCATTGCATAAAACTTAAATTTCTGAAATAATATTTCAATTACATCCATCATCCTTGATTTTCCATTAAACAAATTGAGTTACTGTACTTGTTGGATTAAGAGTCTGAAAATTAGAAATGTTTTGCTCTTTGTCATATCAATAAATGGCACAAATCTTATCAACAAGTGGAACTGCTCCGATTGGATATCAGTGGGCCTTGACTTTCTTCCCCGTGTTATCGGTTCACCAGTTGTCTTACCTTGGATCACAGTAGCTTAATATTTTTACATAAATTAGTCTTTATTTTTACTGCTTTCAGCACATGAACCTCGACAGCAGATTGCTCACTTGTTTAATACGTCAAACCCACTGCCACTGTGATGACAACAGTTTGTTTTTCACAAGTTTGTTTGTTGTCACAATGTTATGGCTGATCTGTGAATGGGAAGATCTGGATAGAGACAGCAGGGAAGGGAGGGCATTCAGTTTACGTGCTTTGCATGTTTAAGTAGCCTCTAGTACATAAGCTTCTAGTACCTAAAGATTAACAATGGACAGGGTCACAGAAGGGTCAGAGAAGAATTTCATACAGAGACTAATTGTAATAACTTCAAACTGACCCGTTTTGTGGATCTTTTTTTGGGACTGCAGATGATGCAAGAATTTCAGAGATGTTTTCAGAGATATAAATAATCAGTCGATGCGTTTGGGGGTTTTCTAGCTAGAGTGGCTGGAGTTTAGCCATAAAAGCTCATTTCTACTCCTACTCCATAACAGTGTGCTTCCTATTTACTTGAGTGATGTGTTGAGATTGATACTGCAAACATAGTCAGCAGTGACGTTACCAAATTAGCGAGTTGTTTATCTGCCATATGCTTCACTAACTCTCCTGGCTCATCTACTGTTGCTACTTTCCATTTTTTTTTTTTTTTTTTTATACTTATATTTACTTATTTTTAATTGGACATTATTGTATATCAGGACTTTTCTTATGGAAGTTATTCTGATTGGAGTTATTAGACATATAAAACTACTCTCAAAGTAACTTATAACGTGATGTTAACTTTTTTTTTTTTTTTCCTCTTATAAACTGTCGTTGTTCGTTGCAAAATACTTTCAAAAGTTTGACTCAACCATAGCTAATCAGTACTTGTATTCACCCATAAAGAACTGCAGTGTCTTGCAAAAGTATACACAATAATGTAAAAAAAAAAAAAAACACACCCCTGACTTGTTCATTCGGACATGTTGTTTTGTTGGGACTTTTTGCGATAAACCAACACAAAGTAGTGCATATTTCTGTAATGGTAGAAACATCTTACAAGGTTTTGAACTTATCTTATATAAAATCTTGGATGATAATCTGAAAAGTGAGGCCTGCATTTAATTGATCAGCGTCCCAAGCGTTGATCGTCTATTAATCGATCATCAGAAAATATAAGTAAGGCACCACTGGAGACCTTCTGGGACATGATGTTCCATGTAAACAAACAGGCTGGGCAGAGGGAGCAGAAATGATCCCTGCAAGTATGAGAATCTGCTGACAGGACCTCTGTAAGGTGGTCTGCTTGAAAGACATCGTTGAAAAAAAGTTTTCCAAAAACCACGAGGAGGCACAACAAACTTAAAGAAAGGTACTCTGGTTGGATGAGAGATTGAACTTTTTCAGTCTCCAGGTGAAATACTTGTTTCAGCATGGTGACGGGTGGCAGTAGCAGATCGGGTGGGCTCGATACGACACACTTTACCCAAAATGTATTTAAAAACCATGAATTTACTTTCCACTTCACAAATATACACTACTTTGTCTGTCACATCAAACAGTGTACTGAAATGTGTTTTAAAACGGCAAAATGCGCAAAATTTCAGAGCAAGACACTGCATGTCTTTTGACTTTTGCTCGAAAATACTGGGGTTTTTTCATCTTCACAAGTCTCCCAGCTGCCCTGTCTTCAAGTTTAGGCGTTTTGGGTGACTAAAATTGTCCTTTTCCCATTGTTTTGTCAGTTTACTTTTTCCTTCTCCCCTCCTAAATCTCTTAATCTGTACATTGCTCTATTCATTGTACCCTGCATGTGTATCTCCTGGCTCAAACCACCTTCTTTTGCTGGTCCCATTTAGCCCATAATGATATCATATATTAGGTGAAGTGGTATAGACAAGCAGAGGAGATGTGTGTGTGTGTGTGTGTGTGTCACAAAGGCTGTGCAGAAATGGAGAACTGCTTTCAGTGTGTTTGAGAGCAAAGGCCTCCCTGATGTAGGATAATGAAGGAAGCAGGGGAAACTGTTGCTCCCCCAGGCCTTCCTAAATGCACTTGAATGCTCTTAGTGCCTCCAGCTCCTCCTATGAGTGCATGAAGAAGTCCAGTGTGTTGTAATAGTCTAGTGAAAACACCAGTAAAGTTTGCCAACTCCTTTGCTTTCTATTCTCTACACATCTTTGTTGCTTCGCTTTATTTACCCACCTGTGCTCAATTTCCCAAAGAAAGCTTCAGGCTGGTTATCAAAGAAAAACACGTTTACATTTAGTTAATTTTCTCAGGTCTTGCTCAGGTTAAATATAGCCTCATGCTGGGAAGCTTAAACTCTGCAAGGCACTCAACTATAGATGACGATGTTTTCTTTTCCAAAAAGTGGTTTTTGTTTTTAAAGTTGCAGGACTTATTTGCCAGTCTTCAACATATGAAAGCAGGGTTGTAAAACAATTAGCGTTAGAACCGAGAGGTAATTTTAGAAAACTTTACTGGAGTGGTTTTATTTTTAGGACCAGAGGAGTGTCTGTTCTCCTTCTTTAAAGAGATAATTCAAATTTTTTGAAGCAAGTCCTCTGGAGTTGTTTTCAGGAGTAATTCCTTTATGTGGAGTAGAATGATTTGTATTTCTGATGTGTTGATGTTGACACTCCAAACTTGGAACTATTTTTGCTGTTTAGAATTGTTATGATAGTTTCCAGTCTCCAAAACAAGAGTTAAGTAGTCAGTGTGGGTCAGAGTTTGTGTGAGGGATTTTTTTGTAGATCAAAACCTTGGAGTAGAAAGTGACACACCAATTTCCATCCCCATTTTGAAAATCCAAGCACTTTTGATCATGCTTTGGACTATACTTTTTATTCTGACACTGGTTATTATTTCATACCCAAAGGGAACCCATGATTTGTAAACGTCCGGTGTCTTTTATGCTGATAAATAATTAGTCAAAACTCTTCGCAGCCTGCACACAGCGTCTGCACAAAAGAATGCAGTGGTGATATAATATTGCAATTTCATCTACTGATTTTTGTATTACATAAGAAACCAGAGCACTCTTTTTGGAGGGTTATGTATATATATATTTTTTTATAATTCACCGTCCCAGATCGTTAAAAAAGACTCTTATTTCCCTGTAGTACTGAACTATACATTCACATTTATCTATTAAGTGGTCCCAGGGGTCTTTTTGGAAGCCACGCTGTCATGTTGCTTTAAACAAGATAAGTGTGACCCTACTCGGCGTGTGAAAACACCCACACACTCTGGGGATTTTGTTGAGCTCGATCAAAGACATTGAAGCGGACAGTATATTTGCCGTGACAGTTAGCTCACAGCATGTGGTAATATTTGTTTTTCTCACTTTCCCATCATGCAAAGGGTAAGTAACCTTCTGTCTAGACCCATACACTGGTGATGAAAAGACTTGAAGGCTCAGTAGCTCGACATGCATGTGGAGTGCTTGTAACCCACTTAATGCTATTTTTCAACCCAGTTGTCCTGTCCCATTTATAGACATCATGTTACTTGTTTGTGACAGCATTTTCCCCTCTCCTTCTCTTTCTCTCTCTCTAGTTTTTTATTGCAAACAGAACCCACGTATTTATTCCTACTGTAGAGAAGGCTCATGTTGTCTTAAATGACAGAGAATACTTAAGGTTGTTTGAATGTGTCATCCCTTCTGTTGACAATGAAAACTGTTCACTGAATCTGATTGCCAAAGCTAAATAACCCGGATGCGTGCTTCCATCTGAACCTGTGAATATTTGTGCAGCGATTTTAGTCGGCCCAGTTTCCCACAGTGATGTCACGCTTTTGGCTTTCGTTTGGCTTCAGTTTGTTCTGCGCTGCCAGGCCCTCGGGATGGAAACATAGTGGCCTGAATGATGGCATTCTTTCTGCAGCTTTAAATACTATTTTTACAGCTACAACACCAACCCTCACACAGTTGCATCAGACAAAACACCAACAGTGCCTAAGGGCATTCTCCACACTTCTTTGTTTCTTTCTCGTTTTAAGAATGGGGGGAAAATACTAGTCCTGTCAGTTTATTTTTAAAAAAACATTTAATCAAATTAATTACTCTAGTGCTGTGATTAATCATTGAGGAACATAGAAATGTTCAAAACCTGCTCAATGTTTTATTGTCTCAAACCAAACATCTCAGTTTTCCAGGTTCTCTTACAAGAAATCATTTTGTTTGAAACGTAATCTTGAAAGGTTAACTATCAACTTGTTGTTTGGTGGCAGGATACTTTACTGTTCCAATAAGGAAGCGACATGCTACATTGGTTTTTACCAAACCTCCATCATGGCGAGTTTTTATTTTGTTTTTAAGGATTATGTGCTCTAGTGGCTTTCTTTTTGACAGCAATCTGAAAGATGGGGACGAAAAACACAAAGCAAGGGAACAAAGTGCAGGACTTGAACTCTGGTGCGAGTCGGGGGCAAATTCTGCCGCTAAACGCACCAGCCTGCCTCTCCTTGCTCATATCTTCACTCACAGTTGTAAGCGCAGTACAAGACTGTGTCGGTAACCTTCTGCTGCAAAGAGGCGTTTAGGTCAAAATTGCTTAAACCTTTTGGATTAATTACATGCATTAACATAAAACCGCGCTAGAAAATAGAAATCTGTCTGTAATGATTACGCTATATCTTCATAGAGGCATGTCTCATTTTTGTTTTCAATTAGCTTCTGCGTCTTTGAGGTTTTACCCCCAAAATGACACACGGCAGTGAGTTTGGAGTCTCTTTGCTGCGTTTAAAAACAAGCACAGCTACGAGGGCTTTACAGGATTAAAGTGCTTTACTGTCACTGGCTGCTGCTCCTGCTGAACGCTCCTACCACACATACAGCCAGCAGGTCCTTCTGTCTGCTCCAAGCAGGACTGTTGGATTGTTTTAAATGATTGTATCTGCACAGGCACATAGAGCAGGTGGGCATTTGCATGAACACCAGCCTCGAAAGAGAACACACCCATGCAGAATAAGCCCCCCCTTCCCTTGTCCCAGAGAGGTGCAAAGCTGCCAGGGGCAGCCCCTTCATTTCCTAATCCACTCTAATGCACCAGGGCTGTCCTCACTATTCCAAATATTGACCCAGGGAGCATGAACACACACACACACACACACACACACACACACACACACACACACACACGCATACACTCATAGGGGTGTGTCTTTAATGGGCTCTAAGCACTGATGCTTTAGGAAGGGTATACTCACACATCCACAGGTGCTTACAAAAGCGGAGTGTAAGACGAGCCGGTGAGAAGGCTCTACTCTGTCATTCTCTAATTAACCCCCGCCATGCTGGAAACCTAGTTTAGCTTGTTGCCATCTTGGGAACCTCTGCTTTACATACAGTAGGCTTCTATGAGTGTCTGTTTGCCTCCTTTGTGTCGAGTGGGGGTGGTTGGCTGTGTACACAGAACATCGTGAGGTGTGCATCCCCCACAGGCTCTCACCCTCCTCTCCTCTCTCTCTTTCTCTCCTCCCCCTTGTTCCCCTCCTTCCCTTTTCCCAGAGCTGGCCAATCAGATCCAGTATAGCATCATGCAAGACTTACAGCAAGGGGAGTCCTGGGAGAATGGTAAGATGCCACTCTCTGGAGCACAGTTTAAACCGCCAGCTAATTTAGTAGATAATGAAAGATTTTGTGAATGTGCTTCTTTTGAAAACGGTTTGAGTCACACTTTTCACATAAATCCTTTAAACCAGGCTTTATAAGTGCAGTTGATTCACCTGAAGCGGATTTTTTTTTTTCCCCCAACTAATGATGAGGCGTTTTCTCAGGGGAAACATGTCCCCAAGTGCATTGTTGGTTGTTACAGCAGAGCAAACAGGAACAGTGAAGCGTGAGCCTTTTCTTTCTGCCTAGCGATGTTAAAATGATCATACAATGCACAGGTGAAGCAAAAAAAAAAAAAAAAAAAAAAAAAAGTTGTTGCAGTGCATGTCTTCTGAAAAGTGATGGGTGTATAAAAGCGCCAGCATTGTCGGCTAATCCAGCTTTCTATTCACATTGGAATCCAGAACCGGATCTGTACATGACATCACACCGAACTAACCGGTGTTCCAGCGGCGAGTCAGAATACTAGTGGGACTTATCTTTTAGCTTTCATTGGGGAAAAAGTTCAAAAGGATATTTTTTTTCTGTCTTTTATCCAGCAAAAAATCTGATTTATCAAGATGCAAACTTTCAGAAGTGCAAACAGTTTGTTGCTATACCCAGCACTCTCCTCTGCAGGTGCCATTTTTGATTTTTAAGTCTCCCATTGAGTGAAAAACTTCCAACTTTTCATTTCAGTCTGTTCAGGTTTTGTTCCAGTTCACGTCTCTTCCAGCTACCAATTTGGAAATTGGGACTTCAGAGTTCAAATATAAAATGCTTGAAAACTCCCAACATGTTGCAAGTTTTCATACAGAAAGACAGGATGTCGCATTAGTAGGGGTTCCCAGCAAAGTGACAGTCAGGCCGAAGCGCTCAGATTCAGACTAAGATAAAAACAGACAAAAGAAGGAACAGACTGTACAGTGAGAGCAAACCAGAGGAACACAATTTAAGAAACGTTACTGTGACCCTTCAGGACCACTTCTTTGCGCCAAGATAGCGCGAAGAGGTTGCAACTTTCCATGTAGCTTAAACGGTCAGACTGCAGTACATCTGCTACCTTCTTTTCAGCTGTTTAAAACCCACAGCCACACACACGAGGGGAATACACAGGTGACCTGCTTCTCATCAACCATCCCCCCTCCTCGCCCCTTGGCAAGCTACCTTAACAACGCCTCTGTTTTGCTCTCTCTGACCTAAACAAAGGGCCCTGCCGCGTTAGCCCCACTCTCCTAACGGCAAGACTATCACTGTTGCATTTTCGGCAAATCCAGCTGTGAAAAAAAACGTGCAAAATTAGAACAATATTTTTATTAAATAAACATAATTATTACATAATAAACTCCTGAAACTTGGTGTTATTGAGAAATAGAAATTGTGATTTTAGGTTGTGCATAATTCAGCATCTTTTATTGTGTTCAATTACCGAACTTTATAATTAGCGCTAGGCTGCTGTTCCTCTTTCCGTGTAGCACACCGGTTACGCAGCAACAGAAACACAGACGCATTTAATGATTTCACTTGTGCCTTTGCAGTTTATCAGACTTCCATAGCTTGGAGCAAATAATGTTTAATGCATCTTTTCAGTTTGTGGTTGGTTTTTTTGCAGTAATGGTCACCGCATCTCTGCTCTCAACTGATTTGATAAACAGGATATTGGTTCCTGACACACCCCCTGTTCTCATTAGGCCTTCGGATTGAAATGCAGCTTTTATGATAATAGCCTTGTTGCCTCTCAGCGTTATTGGTTTAAAGGAACTTCCCGATAACTCGAACTGAAGTTTCAGAGACGGCGACTCTGGTTGATTGTCCTCCGCTGCTTTGCTTCTCTCTCCTCAGGCGAGGCCTCACACCTAGCCCTCAATAAGCTCAAGTGCCCCCACTGTAACTACATCGCCAAGCACCGCCGCACACTCAAGAGGCACCTCATCATCCACTCAGGTGTGCGCTCCTTCAGCTGCGACATCTGCGGCAAGCTGTTCACTCGCCGCGAGCACGTAAAGAGACATTCCCTGGTGAGCTAACACACACGCACACGAAACTCCGCCCCCCTTCTCCTCCGTTTCACCACCGGTCAGTGCGCATCCCCCGACCGCTGCCAAACCCAGCAGATTTTTGGCCTCTCTCACTTCATTCCACACCACCTTGTGTTCTGCGTCTGGCAGCTTTCCTCCAGGGAGTGAGTGCACAAGCAGAGTCTTTTAGACTCTTTATCAGTTCCCGTTGAAGCAGGGAGTAAGGTAGGGTCACTCACAAAGTGGTACAAAAAAACGAATCTGTTCTCACAAGCCAAAAAGAAAAGGGCAAAGACGATCGTTTTCAGATATTAAACCTTGAACGAGCAAACAAAGCCTCATCTGGATAGTCCACAGAATTTAATAAAAAAAAAGACACTATCTAAGCATATGCTGGTATGAGATTTTCAAAATAAATCTTTGAATAAAAGGCCTTCCCTGGGAAGGCGCCGCATGCTTTGAGCTTTGTTATCGGTCACACGACAACAAAGTAGCCAAACCAGGAAGTGACTGTAAAAATCAGTTGGCTTAATTACTTCTACCAGCTTGAGAATTTTTTTAATGCATCCCTGTAAAAAAATGTATCTTATCTCTCACTTCCCATTTATTGTAGACCAATCCGTTACCAGCAAAGCTTCTGTTGCTGGTCAAATCAAGACCAATTGAGCCGTAAATTATAGGAAGAGTTGAAATGTGATGCGTACAAACACAGCGACTTTTTCTGTTTTACAACTTAAAAGTTTACAGGATTTCCAAGCTCTGACTTTCATATGTGATCACCAACAGACCAGAGTCTGTAACATGCAAAACAAGTAAAAGACGAAACCAGAACTTTCATAAGAACGAGCAATTTTGCATTTTACTTGAAAATAATATCAAATTTGCATCTATCTTTTCCTCAGAAGGGTAAATGTATAGAGGCGATTTTAATCCCAGACTGAACGTAGATCTGCAGTGAACAGTGTGTCTTATTTTAGGTTCTACGGGTGAAAAAAAATCACTCAGCATTTTGGAAAACTTTTTGGGCAATTTGTTTAACTAAAGCTTTGTGCAACTGCCAATTTTCTGCTTGCATTTATGGAAAATTTCTATGTAGATACTTTAGTCTGCAGTATGAATTAGGGAAAGATCCAAATCTTTTGTCCTTTAATTGGTTTTTGCAGTATGTTGTTTTACCAATAACCATCGTTTTAAATCGGGTTAGCTTAAAAATGGTCACAAAATGAAAAAAATAGATCTGAACTTCACTCCAGTAGCCTTTCTTCTTCTTTTTTTTTTTTTTTTTTTTTTTTAAATCGTCCCATTTAATTTTCATTCTCAGGTGCACAAGAAAGACAAAAAATACAAATGCATGGTTTGCAAGAAGATCTTCATGCTTGCAGCCAGCGTCGGCATCCGTCACGGTTCGCGGCGCTACGGTGTGTGCGCCGACTGCGCCGACTCACACCAAGCCACTCAGGAGGGCCTGGAGGGCATGGAGTTTCCTCGCGACGACGACTTTGACGGCGAGGAAGCGGAGGACGGGGAGGGGGAGGAGCCCACCGACAACGACCAATCAAACTGGGGCGAGGGCAACGCCGCCGCCGCTCCAGACGAGGACTAAGAAATTTAAACAAGCTTGAGAAACAAATCTGAAAAAAAAAAAAAGGTTGATGTTTAATATATATATAAATATGTACACGGAACCTAGCTGGTAAACAATCAACTCCAAAGTGCTATCAAACCTCGAGGTTACTTAATTGTGCAAGTACACAACAGAGATGATTTTTTTTTTTTTTTTTTTTTTTTTTAAAGTTTTGTTAGTATGGGAACTCCAATATGTACAGATTTTATTATTATTATTATTATTATTATAATGTGTCCAACTCTGGGCCCAGCGCCTATAAGAGAATGATTCTAATGATGAATTATATGATGAATCAGGTTTTTGGTGATGTATTTTTTATTTCCTGTTTGTTTTTTCGGGGTGCAAGTCGGGTGGGGTGTTGTAATTTTCTTTTTTTATTTTTTGAGTTGAGGTAGGCCAATCATCTAAACAAAGAAATGTTAATTATTTAATTTATGAAAAGAGCTTATTGTCTTATGAAATGCTTTTTTTTTTCTGTCTTTCTCGTTTTTTCCTGTGTGCGCGAGCAATCTGAAAGCGTGTTGCTTGAGGCACACAGACGAAGAGCATTACTGTCCACAGGAAGAGTGATCCTCGCTCTGCAGAGCTTGTTTAGCCGCGCTAAATATTGTATTCGTTTTGTTTTCGTCTTTCCTATTTTCTTTCCCTGCAAAAATCTTGGAACCAAAAAATCTGTTTTGTGACTCTAATGTATCACAGCCATATTTATGATTAATTTAAAGAAAGAAAGGAAAAAAAAAAGAAGAAAGGGCTGTGATATTGTGCCAAACAGACCGCACACCAAGATTTAGCAGGAAACAAAAACTACTGAATATACTTAAAAAAAAAAAAGAAAAACAGACAACGTTGGGTTTGTTGTTTTAAATGGGGTGGGAAATATTAAAAAAAAACCTAGAAAAAGAGGGGGAAATGTTATTGCTAGCTTTATACAAATCACAGCGTCACAGTAACACTTTATTATTATTTTTATTAAACAAAAGCATTTGACTTTCACTTAAAGCTTGAATTTTTGCCAAATGATGAAACGTTTGGTGCTGTAATGCTTGTCGCAGAATACTGGACCTACAGGCTATATATGATGTTTATAATCATAAAAGCTTAAACTGACTCAGTTATGCATATATAATCAGCTTAATCTATAGAACACTGTTTTGCTACGGCGACTATCAGGTATGCTTTTGCCATCGTTTTGAAGCTTTTCATTTTTAATTTAACGCTCGCACACACATACCATTTTTTTTTATTTATTTGTTTTCTTTTTGCAAAACTACCAACTGTACTTGTGATCGCCATCTTGAGGACCTAAATGGACATCAATTACCTGTTTGTTTATGTTTGGTACTGAGGTTGAAAGCTAAATGAGCATATATATATATATATTTTCTAATCACTTGAACGTTGGTTTTGTGATGGGGCGGGGCTCGAAATGTGCAGAAATTTATGACGCGTGATGTTTTTTTTTTTTAAGTCTAAAACAACTCCATTTTGCATTTGTTAAAGTCAACAGTTTAATTTGTCTTTTTGAGTGTGTGTGTGGGTTTTTTTCTTGTTTTCTTTCTTTTTTTTTTTTTTTAGGTCTGCCAGGTAGAAAACACTTTGTTCCACATGAAGTGAAGCTCTATGGCGCCTCATAGACATGCACTTACTTTTCATGAAAAGAGTTTTTCTTTTTATGTTCGTCTCTGCCCCAAAAGCGGGTCTGAATGGAACTAAATGAAAACTGTTGTCTTTCTTCCAGTTGCATCGTTTTCTTTTTTTTTTTAAATAGGTGTCCTGTTTTTGTTATTTAATATTATATATATATATATATATATATATGTATATACATATATAAAAAATTCAAAAATTCCCTTCTCACCCACTGCGGGTGGTTCTTATCCTCTGGTTCTTATATATATGTATACATATATACATATATATATATATACTCCGAAATGAAATCAACACTGTTGATTTCTATTTGTCCAACCAAAATTGTTTTTATTATTAATTATTGTTGGAATATAATGTATGCGGAAAAGCCAGGTGAATACTTGCTTAGTGTAGAAATAAAAACAAAAATCCTTGCTCGTGTCTGTAACTGTTGAGATTTTTAAATGTTTTTGCTCTTCAAAATCATTCACTTTACCTTTGTTTAAAGTTTTTTAATTGTTTTTTTTTTGTTTTTGTTTTCTTGTTTTTTTTTTGTCTTTTCCACTTACGTTTCCTCCTTTGTTTCACCAAGCACATGTTTTTGTAAAGAAACACTGATTGTTTGCAGGTTTAAAGCTTGGAACAGCAGTATCTGTTCGTATGCAGTGGAATTATACAGTATGTACTGAAGTGCTAATGATACCGAAGATGTGTAACTTCCTTTATACGCTCAGTGGAAGAAGATATATTTTAAGTCATAGAGATATTCATCCTCTTTGTGTCACTTTTTACCTTCAAGTCACAGTGGGAGGGGTTATGCTGCGGATATATATATGTATGAGTATATGTTGAGAATATATGAGATAAAAATATATATATATATATATATGTATGAAGAATATATGGAATCAATTGAACATGGTCAGCCACAAACCTCCTGCTGTGGTGAACTTTTTTAACCTGTTGCTTTCTCCGTTTTCACGCCGCGTGCTCGTTCATCTCACCATCTCTTGTCATGTTTGTTCTTTTGATACTATTTACCATCCTACTGATTTTACTGTAATGAATGAAACGCAAAAAGCTACGATGTATCACCATAGATTTTATGCTGTATTTGTTATATGGACAACGAAATCGAGACGGAAAAAAAAAAATCCCACAAAAAACAGAAAAAGCAAACAAAGCAAAAACACTACAGATGTAAAGCAGAGGTTTTTTTTCCCAGCTGTATTTTTTTACGCTGTTGCCGACAAAGAGAAAAAAAAAAAAAAAAAGGTTGTATTTTTCAACTCTTCTCTCTATCTCTCGAACTTTTAACAGTGATGCAAAACCCGGGGCCGCGCCTCAGTGCCCTTTTTTTCCGAACACGAAGCAAATTCAGGTTACTCTTTTTACGTTTTTATCAACAAAAAAAAAAAAAAAAAAGGTTTTCAAAGATGGAACTACATTTTCCTTTTTTTTTCTTTTTTTTTTTCTGTCTGAATTGTACTACTGTTCCTCTCTATACTACATTTTACGAATAAAACTTTGATATTGCTTTAACCCTTTCGTGCGTCTTTTTCCTTCAGCCTCTCGTTACCGGCTTTGAGAAAACCAAGCGCCTCAGCGGGTCACGCAGAGTCCACCGTCTGAGGCGCAAAATAACAGCTTTGACCGTGACACACCTGAGGTTGATACTTAGTAAACAGCTGACTGGCAGAAGAAATGACACCGCCTCCCACACCGAGTGGAAATGTAGCCGTCTGGATGGATGCAGGAAGAAGATTTCTTTCCAGAAATCCATCCCTCCACCTCACCTTGCTTTCTTAACTTTGTTTTTCTCGTCCATCCGTCCTTCTGCGCTACCTCACTGCTTTTCCTCACGTCCCGCACCGCCACCTCCTCCCTCGTCCATGTAGGAATACTTGTTGAGATTCACTGGAGCGTTCATGGCTTCAGGTCACCTGGGGTCAGTCATTCAGAGCTTTCTATTCAGTCGGAGTTCTTCCAGAAAGCCTAATAAAATACCTCCGCAGAGGTAGAAATAAGGCGTTTACACCGTAGATTAGTGTCTGTGCTCGGTTTTACGAGATAATCCTGCGTTGACAGGTTTTTATCAGCAAATATCTCACAGAGGTGGGGCAAAAAAAAAAAAAAATCCCCAAGTGTTTTTTTTTCTTCTCAGCTCACGAGATTTCAAAGTGCTGCCATCTGCTGGCGGGATCTTGCATTAGATCAATAGCAGGTGTTTGACACCAGGTGGCAGCACATGTCTTTAAAGAAGCCTGGCCTGGACATAGGAAAATACAGTTTCCATTGATGGGGGGGCTTGTGCGGTGATGTTGTCCAGTGATGCTCTGGTCAGTGCTTGAGAAGGTCAAAGCAGATTTTAATTCACCTTTATTCAATTTGAAAAGCAAACTTGTGAGCATTGGAGAGGGGTTTCGGTTTCTGTGTCACGTTTATATAGAGTTTCATTCCATAAAATCTCAGTTGGCAGATAAGATCACCGCGTCTCTGGAGCGATGCGCATGATCAGCACATTCGAAGCCAGACGCACTCAGAAATCCTGTCTGTGACGATTTGCTCCGGTCGCTTCCACCCGCTGGTGACTGAAACAAATGTTTCAAAAACGCGTGAAGCCGCCTGCTGATTCGCGTTCGCCGTGCTTTCTGGTGTTGCTCGGAGGGGACGTTTCTCTCTCTCGCGGACGCGGTTTGCGTTTTGTGAGCGAAACAACCATCAAACGCTGGCACTGCAGCCAACCACACACTGCCCCATTCTTTTTCCTGCCTCCTTCCCATTCACGGGCCCTTTTGTGTGGGTATCTGTCAGCGGTGTTGTCTGCAGGCAGGCCTCCATTGTGTCGAACCATTGCTCCTTATTGACACAGGGCCCCCGGTGCTCCATGTTCCCATGGCCTCCCGGCCCACGGCGGACGGAAGGCTGAAACCGGAGCCCCGGACCTGGGGAGAGTTTGTTTGCACTCCCCTTTCTCTCTCTCCCCCGGTGCTCCTGTAGTTTGTGTCCACAGGGCTGGGTGGCAGCGTGGAGCAAGTGTGTGTTTGCCGTGAGGGGATGTTTAGATTTGTGTGTGTGTGTGTGTGTGTGTGTGTAGTTTGTTTGACACTTAAATAAAGAGAGAAGACGGCTAATCATATGGTCACAGCTGCAGGGAAGCCCAGCTGCCACCCACTGTGCTGGTATGTAATATGAATGTGTGTCTGACGTCCGCCGTTCTCAACCGCCCCACATGTGACAGCGCGCAGGTCAAGAGGACAGCAAACATTAATGCAGGTCGTTATTCCCCCGATCGCTGCGTTCTCCTCTGTGACCCGCTGTGACCTTTTACATGGTGGTGAAGGCAAATTTGGTTCTTTCCTCACAGCCAACGTTCAGGTGACGCAACTGAACTCGAGCTTTGTCAAGGTCAACGTTCGTCGCCCTGAGTCTCAGGGTCAGTCCGAAAAGATCCCACAAGATAGTTTGTGCAAAAATTGCTAAAGTCCAAGGAGCAAATTTATCAGTTACAGGGAGAAACACAGTTCAAAATATGTAAATAGTGAGTATTAAGTGGAGTGAAACTGTGGAATAATTTGAATATTGAACTTAGACAATGTGCAAACATAAAACTGTCCAGATAATCGTAAACTTATCAATATTACCGGATATATAATGTGAATTTTCAATTCTTGCTGTTTTTTGTTTTTGTCATTGACGTGTGTTAAAGAAATCCACCGTTGTTAAAAGTAAATACATACTATATTGACGGCTTAACTATTAAATATGAGTATAGATGTTATATTTACGGATTGTTGATGTCATAAATGTGTGGCCGTGTAGTTGGAGGAGAAGAGGGGACATTAGCTTAGAATGTAAGTTTTGACATTACGCTTCATGCATCTTCAAAAAAATAAGGCAAACAAGCAAACATGGCCGCTTCGCCTCGTCTGCGTGAAGCGGCCATGTTGGATTTGGGGCTTTTTCAGGAACCTCTCGGATTTGGTTCCTGTTGTTGTTTCTCACGAGGAATTCAAATATCCACACTTCTGATTACGAAAAGGCCCCTGACCGAGCAGCATTCATTCATCCATCTATCCAGCCCACGTGTAAACAACCAGGAAACACACTCTGTGTTGGTTTTGCTTTTCTGGCGTACTCGGCTGTGCAATCTTGGCAGGAGGATAGAAAATAAACACACACATGTTCACGCAGACAGAAAGACATTAGCGTGTGAAAACGAAAGGGCAATTATGATGTGGAGAGTTTACTTGTGTGTGGTGTTGTGGCCTCTCTTCTGTTCTTTGTTCTCTCTCGTTTTTAGCCGCCCTGCACACACACACACACACGCACACGCGCGCACGCACACACGCACAACTCCACACTGGCTGTGTGCGTTAAATTGTTTGTTCCAGATATAAACCTGCCGCTGCTGGCTTCTGTCAGTCTTCCGTTTATGGGAGACAGAAATTTCTCGTTTGCGTCTTTTTATAGCCACACTTATCTTTATGCCGTTGAGTCTGTTGATACGACCGCACACAGAGAGACGCAGAGAGACGCATAGAGACGCACGACGTCGTGTCGCGTTCAGACTTTATTTCCAGGATGACATGGCTCCTCTTTCATGTCATGTTTTTCTGCATGTGTTCCTCAGGGTCGGCCTGCATCTGTTCGGAGCCGTGTGTTTGTTTATGAGCATCTGTTGGCTCACGTGTGTGTGTGTGCGTGTGCGTGTGCGTGCGCGTGCGTGTGTGCGTGTGGGAGAGCACGTTCATGTGAGAACGGGTACACACACCGTGCCATCTCAGCGTGTGTCCCCGCTCGTCTGTTGTGTTAAGGACAGCCACGTGTGTGTGTGTGTGTGTGTGTGTGAGTGTGTGTGTCTAGGCGAAGGTGCTGGTTCCCACAGCTCAGATCTAATTCGGCTGTAACTCAATCTCCGTGTGAGTGCCGCTCCTCCAGCGCTCTCCTCTCCTCTCCCTCTGGAGTGTGTGCGTGTCTGTGCGTGCGCACGTGTGTGTGTGTGTGTGTGTGTGTGTGTGTGCGTTTGGGAGATGTTTCCCCTCTCAGACCCCTCAGGATCAGTTTACTGTGTCAACGCCAGGAGCTTGACGGCAGCAGTGTAAAGTCACATTCACACACTCGGACATATATTCGCGGCCATAAAGGCAGCTCAGAGTCCCTGTGGCAAGCTCTCAGCCATCTGCAGGATGATCCCGTTTCAACAGTGAGATTGTGTTCGGACTGTTTCTTGCAGAAGCACTCGGCCCCCTTGCACTTTGTCATGTTTTATGACGCGACACTACAATTGTAGCTGACTTCCGTGTCTGTTACTGGGATTTCATGCCAGAGATCAGCTTCAGAATTGGAAAGTAAAAGGTAGTTTTTCTGAATCGTTCTCCATCTCTCTCTCTCTCTCTCTCTCTCTCTCTCTCTCTCTCTCTCTCTCTCCAGCTCGACTCTAAACCGTTTCCTTGTCCCACATGATGAAAACATGATGCTGCCACCACCGTGCTTCACCGCGGGGCACGGTGAAGCACGGTGGTTATCCTCGACACACGGCACTTTGCATACATCCTTAAACTTTGCATTTTAAATTTCATCTCACAAAGCTCCTTTCTTCCACGTTTTCCTGACGCAACTTGTGACAAAACTGCAAACCCATCAGGTCTGCAGGCTTGCATTCATGCCGCACACTTCCTTCTCCTTTTCACGTGGCAGATTGAAGAGCAGACTGCAGCTGACTAAATCACTCATTCATTGATCCATTGCTGGATAGCCAATTGATTAAGCAACTTATGAAAGAATCTGATAGCTTTGAATTTATTGTGACTGATTTGTGCTTCGAGATCCACATCTTCCCCATCACCGTTTGAGTCTAATTAATTCTGGGTCATTGTGCTTTTAAATGAGCAAAAAAAAAAAAAAAAAAAAAAAAAAAAA